>CM040246.1:62152717-62258889 GCA_022545495.1 Chrysanthemum lavandulifolium
AATTTATTCGAGATGATTGCTGATTTGTACATCAAGATAACTTTTCATGTGTTCCATGTCGCTGTATTTGGTTGTAGATATGATTTTGATGAATGTGAGTACGTGATGACGTGAAGGATACATTCTATGATTGATTTACACAGTATTATATTTGTTGCTAGTCCTGTATACATCGAGTTGTTAAGGATCTTGGTGTCATTTTAAAAATAATAGAACATACAAAGGGCCAGTTTGTTACTGGTAGTTGTTACTTTTGGCTTTACAGAATGAAATAAAAGAAAGAATAGTTGTTTGGGTATAATACCAATACCAACTTTGTATACTTAGGGCCAGTTTGGTTTGCAGACATCTAGAATTTTACTACGACTTTCAAACATCATAATGTTTATTTTGTTGCTGTTTATGGTCCTAGAATGAAATAGATATCATAGTTATAGATTCATTAATTACACACCAATACTATGCCTACGAATCCATTCTCGCGAATCTCTTTTTCCACTACAAAATTAAAATATCTATACACTTTTTCATACCATATTTTATCAACCAAACATAAACAATCGTAATGACACACTTTTTCATAACCATTATCATTCCACCTCATTCCAAACCGATACCTATCATTATTCCCTGCAACAAACCAAACGAAATTTCTTTATATTCACAAGCAGCATAACCCTTTTATTCACCTTAATATAAAGTATTTCAAAACTTACTTTCTAAAAAAAAAATAATAAATAATACGAAAGTTAACGTCCTACTATTGACCTAATTTGATTTTTTACTAGCCTATGGCTATAAAATGAAATGGAACTTTGGGAGCATAGATGGGGTGGAAGATTGTGTCGGGAAGAAGAGTGAGGAGTGATGGTGGAGAAATAACTCGGGGTGTATACGCGTGTATGTGGTTGTCGAAAAATTTCCTTCTAAACAGGAGTTCACAACAAAGTACTACTAGGTAGGAATGGTTCTGTTGCAACCACCTCGACTATATGTTGGATATCATTGCGTGCAAGAACATGCCCTATGTAGTGGTGGGTTGTGAGAGAGATTATAGTATGGGCGGTTAACTGTATATTCAAGGTGGTCTAGTGATAAGGTGTTATCAAGTCTTAAAAGGGTATCATGGTTCAAATCTCGCCAAGTGAACATCTTAGAGAAAAAAGAGTTAGATATATATATGATTACGGAAATTACATTTAGAGTGTGTGTGTCAAAACAAAACATACTCGACTCTAAGTAAAATGAACACATTTATTTGTTTACACGTTTATCTTGAAATGCGAAACGAATTAGCGATTAAAACCAATAAGCATAATGATTACCAAAATTTAAACAAGCCAACAATAGAATAATAGAGTTACGAACTCGCACAAAATAGTCATAGTTCTCGTACATGTATCTAAAGTAACCAGTGTCAATTGTTTATAAAATCACATGATGCTCTTAAGAGCATGGAGAACAACACTAAATTGAACAAGGAGTCGGAGAGTGGTAGCGATGTTGCTTGACGATAGATATAAGACAAAATGCGTGTGCACGTTAGTTCATATGCATGTGAATCGAGGTCCAAACGAGGAACTAATGTCAAGAAAAGTTATCTTTTTCTAAGTAGTTAGATAAACTTCAAGTATGGCTGAGTAATGTAGTTGTTGGTTTGTGGGAGTTAAAACCACACGTAAACGACTAAAATTGTGTGAGCCTATGGGGGTGAATACGTATATGCCCATTCGGCCCAATGACCGGAGTGGCCCAATGCTTCGCCAAAGAACCCAACACTCTATCCGAAGAGTCTAATACATTACCGGAAGGATCCAATATTATACCGGAGCAGCTCAAGTCTATACCATAGAGTGCTTGTAACCATCCGTCTGAAAGGCGCGACCGACAAAGATTTGGCATCTAAATGGATACGCTTTGTCTCATTCCTCCGAATGTCGACACGACCACGTAGGCAAAGGTCGAGACATGTCGTACGACAACATCAACGGTCCCATAAGTCTGATGCACTCGGGGACCGATAGTGACATCGTGTAGTATAAATCGCATCTGATTTGGGAATAAGGTATCATTTTCTCACACACATTTATACTATACCTTCGTGAAACACCTACTTACTCTTACGCACGAGTCGGTCCCGGGATAACACCCGGCGAGACTAACGCTGTTGTTCATCTTAGTAGGTATCTGAAGGCTTATTCCTGGCCGAAAGATAATCGCAACAACCCACAAAAAATACTTCGACATTGGCGCCATCCGTGGACACGATTCAATCTACTAGAGCTATAGGATGACGGGTTCGACACCACAGGAAACTTCCGAGAGAAGGAGGAAGTTCCACACCATTGACAAGGGAGCAGTTAGAAGGGCATGAACGCTCTCAAGTCTATGATAAAAGAACACAATAGCCGGAGGACACCGTTGAGCCACTACGATTGACTTCAAGATGAAACGACGCTTGATAAGTGCGAGCCGACGGATAAGAAGAAGGAAATAGTTTCGGGAGTAAAGTGAAAGACGAAGACTCGCGAAACCCTTCAAGGAAGTCTCAAAATCTCCATTCGAGAGACTAATCATCGAGTTCTCCGCTCCGAACACAAGATGCCCACCCACATCAAGTCGCACGATGGATCTACGATCCTCAAGATCATCTCAACAGATTCACCGGGGCCGCGGACACGGAGAATGGCCGATGCCCGTGGGTGCCGCATGTTTCAACAAACTTTGGACGGAAAGGCGGGGGATGGTTTGATGGGCTCCCGGGAGCATAGACGAATGGGCGGCCTTCAGGATCGCTCAAGACTCGCTTTCCTTACACAAAGCTCAGTGTCAAGGACCCCACCGAGATCGCCAAAATAGTGGGAAGGCCAACGAAACGCTCCGGAATTCAAAGAAAGGTGGACCACCGAGACAGATTCATACATAGGCGCCTTGAGATCATGAGGATCTCTCGCTCATGAACGGATGTAAATGTCCTGAGTTAGCCAAGCGGTTCGCCGATACAATCCCTAAGACCGTGGAGGAGATGATGATTGGGTCGATGATTTTGTGAGGTCGGAGGAAGCCTTTGCCAAAGACCGAATCGCCTCGGGGAGCATCATGATACAACCGAAGGGGCCTCAACCGACCCTTCCGAAAGGACGAAAGGGTTGCCAGAGGTCACTACGGAGGAGACAGGAAGAATGAAGGACGACACGCATACTGTGGAGAGATCGAGGAAGCTCGCACCGCCACTGTGATGTGTCGGCTCACTTGCCCCATCGCGTGACCACCCGAACCGAGGCAACCCCCGCCTAACCTTAGACTCACTTATAAAGCCACCAAAAGAAATCTTGGCCACAGAGCACCGGTATGCCTCTACCTCCTCCAAAGCCAATGCGTGATCCCCTGCAAGGAGAACCAAGATAAATCTTGTGATTATCATGGAGAAAAAGGCACTACATTAACGATCGCTATCGGCTCAAGAGGAGGTTAGAGCTAGCATTGAGTCAGGAAGCCGAATCATCCGATCAAGGACCTCGTGCGTAAGGGAAGAGAGAACCCCAAAGAATGAGGTGGGAGCCAAGGACAAAGTCATCAACATGATCCGAACTGGCCCGAGCGAAGAAATAGGAAGTCATCGGAACAAGAAGAAAGGTGGATGAATGTGTCCATAACTTTCCTCTCCCCAAGGAGACGTGTTTGGATGACCCTCTCATAGTCGAAGCCACCATGGAAGGGTATCCGTAAGAAGGGTCTTTGTGGATGAAGAGCTTCTTGGAGGTAATGTTCGAACACCGCTTCAACAACTTGCCTTAGAGATAAGGGCTCGAATGAAACAGACGCAGACAGATCTCGCTTGGGTTTCGGACAGGTGACTCGTCTACCGGGAAAAATCGAACTAGATGTGTCATTCGGAGATGAGGGTTGTACAGAAGGTCGATGAAGTTCATGCTATTCGGCACCATCACCGTATAATGTTATCTTAGGAAGGACCGGATTGAAGATCCTACGAGCCATACCCTCTACAGTCCATTCCATGATGAAGTTCCCAACCCCTCAAGGAATTGCCACGCTTGTCACGCATTCCGTCATCATTTCAGAATCTAGAAGATTGGAAAGATTGCAGACCATTGTTCCGGAACAAGATAAGGAAGAAACAGAAGCAGGAGAAGTGGGCTTAACGGAGGAAGTGGCGATCAACCCGGCCTTCCCCGAACAAGCTGTGACGATAGGAGGTGCACTATCCGTTGAGGGCAAAAGACGCCTTAAAGAACTGTTACAAAGGAACCTCGACGTATTCGCATGGGAGCCAGCGGATATGACGGGAGTCCCCAGAGGAATCATTGAGCACACTCTGAATGCCAACCCTTCGATAGACCCGGTATGTCAAAAGCGCCGAATGTTGGCGGCGGATCGAAGCCAGGCAGTCACAAAGGAAGTAGAAGAATGGGTCAAGGCTGGCATTGTCAGGCCGGTGAAGTATCCTACATGGATATCCAACCCCGTTCTAGTGAAGAAGTGCGATGGGGGAGCCGGGCGATGTGTATTGACTTAAAGAACATCAACTCGTCGCTCTAAAGACTATTATCCTCGCCGAAATCGACCGGAAAATCGAGTCGGTCATGGGTACAAGTACAAATGTTTCTTAGACGCTACAAAGGATATCACCAGTGCATGATGGCAAGGAAGGCGAAGAAAAAACAGCTTTTACATCGAACAAGGAACTTATCGTTACACCAAAATGTCGTTCGCCCCGAAAATGCAGAGCCACCTACCAACGAATGATAGATTCGCCCTTCCACCCTGAGATAGGAAGGAACCTTGAAGCATATGTGGATGACATGGTCATCAAGAGCAAGGAAAGAGCGAGGAATGCTAGCGGACATAGCGTAAACATTCGACAACCTTCTAAGATCAACATGAAGTTGAATCCGAAAAAGTGCTCCTTCGGGATGGAGGAAGGAAAGTTCCTAGGGATATATGGTGACTTCAGAAGGAATTCGGGCAAACCCAAAAAGACGAAGGCAATAATGGACATGCAATCACCTAGGACCACGAAGGAGATGCAAAGCCTCGGCCGCAAATTGGCGGCACTCAATCGTTTCTTGGCTGCTCGATCGAAAGGTCCTTGCCATTCTTTGAAACACTCAAGAACATCACTAAGGAGAATAAGGAGGAGTATCGGTGGACGGAGAGGCGGAATCGGCATTCCAAGAAATGAAGAAGTTGATAACAGATCTTCCTCACTAACAACAACCAACAACCCGATCGAGAAGTTAGCACTATGTCTACTACACATGTCAAGAAGGCTCGGAGGTACTTGAAGCACACCCTATAAAGGTAATCACGGACCAACCTATAAAGCGGATCCTCAACAAGCCGAGCATCCGGAAGTTGGCCAAGTACTCGGTGGAGTTGGTGCTTACAACATCACCTACGAACCCCAAACGCAATCAAAGGATAAGTGTTAGCGGACTTCGCCGAAGCTCCCATCGGAGAAAGCAACGACAAGTACTTGAACGATGCCGCGATAAAGAAGAAAGAAGATGAGAAATGGCTTTTGTACACGGACGGAGCATCCAACAAAGAGGGCTCCGAGCGGGTCTTGTACTAATCACCCGGAGGGAATGGAGTTCACTTATGCCATCCGGCTTGAGTTCGACAAAGACTAATAACGAGCGAATACGAGGCCTCTTGGCGGGGCTAAGGATGGCGAGAGTATGCAAGTCCGTAGCCTTGAGGTCAGGTGGACTCTGGTCGGTGGCTAATCGGATAAATGGGGATTATGTGGCAAGTCACGAAAGTATGATCAAGTACCTAGCAAAGGCAAAGGAGTACATAGCCGCTTTGAAAACTTCACCATCCGGAACATCCTTAGGGTCGAATCGAAAGCGGATGTTCTTAGTAAACCGCCACGGTTGCTTTTGATCACTTGATGAAGGAGGTGCCGGTAGAGGTTCTAAGAGAAAGGTCAACGGAAGGAAGGGAAGTTAACAACGCCGTTGAAGAGGAAGGGACAACTGATGACCCTATCATCCGATGCCCGGAGGAGGGTATCTGGCCGGACGATCCAAACGAAGCTCGCACCTTCGTAATGAAAATCACCCGAGATGTCATGGAAGATGGAATACTCTACAAAAAAGCCTACTTGGTACCCATGATGAGGCGTGGGTCCCTTACAAGCAAACCACGTAATAAGGAAATTCACATGGAGAGCTTAGGAATGCACTCGGTCCTCGCTCGGTTGTGGCGAAGGCCATGCAAGGATACTCATGGCCTACAATGCACCGGGATGCTAGAAACGAAATAATCAAGTGCGACTCCTGCCAGATACATTCCCCAGTGCCGCAGCTTCCAAAAACGAAGCTAACGCCCATCATGGCTCCATGGCCCTTTTACCAATGGGGTATGGACATAGTGGGTCCCCTACTTTCATCAGCCGGAAAGGTCAAGTTCCTTCTGGTCGCTATCGACTATTTCACTAAGTGGACTGAGGCCAAACCGCTAGCAAGGATTACCGGCAAGGATGTCACTAGGTTTGTATGGGACAACATAGTGTGCCGCTTCGGTCTCCCTGCCATCATCGTCACAGACAATGCTAAGCAATTCATAGACAACCCCTTCAAGAGCTGGTGTGAAAAACTCAACATCAAGTAAATCAACACCGCCGTGGCCCACCCACAGGCCAACGGACTGGTGGAAAGGGCAAACAAAATCTTGATGGAAGAAATCAAGACAAGGTTAGGGCGTGCAAAGGCAGGATGGGTGGACGAATTACCGAATGTTCTTTGGGCACTCCAGACGTCCATCAAGACAAGTAACGGAGAGACACCTTTCAGCCTCACCTATGGTAGTGAAGCGGTAATACCGGCTGAAATAGGCATGCCGACTTACAGGGTTAGAAGGATAAGGGAAGGTCTCGAAGAAGAAGACCCTCGCCGGGTGGAGGAACATAATGAAGAGGACATTCGCCTCAATCTCGACCTGCTACAGGAAAGGAGGGAAGAAGCGGCAGTGATGGAAGCCCGATACAAAACGAAGCTGGAAAAATACTATAACCGAAAGGCGCGACTGGTATCCTTCAAACCAGGGGAATTTGTGTACCGAAAGAATGAAGCCAGTAGAGTCGAAGATCTAGGCAAGCTGGGACCAAAATGGGAAGGCCCTTACCGGATCAAGGAGGCGGGCCTCAACGGATCCTACAAGTTAGAGACCTTGGTCAAAGAGGAAGTTCCCCGGAAATGGCATGCAGTGAATTTGAAGAAGTGTTTTCTTTAAAAATATCCGCAAGAAAGATGTAAGCCTACGGGCATGAATCATTTTGTTTCACTATCAGTAAGCAATGATATATTCCCCTGCCTATGACGGAGGAGGAAAATTTTCCATGATTACATCTCATTCAAAAGGGAAGGGTATGGACCGGCGGAGATTAGCTACCTCCGCCCGTACATCCGAAAACCTTCCAATTAAAGTAAATTTACACCCGTAAGTGCAATGACACTAGGGAAGGCCACATACCATTCGGTAGGCGACTGCATACCCCCGGATAATGCTAAGACATTAAGGGACGAACCGAGACACATATGCCCAAACGGCACGCAGATACCCCGGAGGCGTGACGACGCCAGGGATGAGCCACCAGGTAAATTTACCAACAGGCGAGACACTACCCCAAGGTTGCTAAGTCACTAGGGAAGGCCGCAACATATTTGCTCACAGGCATAATTTAAACGCAAAAAGTGCCAAGTCACTAGCAAAAAACACAAAAGACATACACAAGCATAGATATATCAAAAGTGGCCATCCGGATATACGGATGACCTCATTTAGCATTACGAAGGTACGAAAATAAATTGTTTAATTACAACCCAAAGGCACGCAGGCCCATCATAGTACGAACGTAACATTGTCTTAACAATCAAAAGTTTACAAGATAAGATTAAAAACTAAGAGCCTCCGGAAGCGCCTGCACCGGGAGTGGATCCTGATCCTTCGGGAAATATGTTCATTAAGTCCGCGAGAGGAAGGTGATAAGAGCGCTTGATCTTCTCAATATAGGGAAAAGACCTCTCGAACATCTCATCACAGGCAGCAGTAAATCCTTGAACCGCTTGCATGTCAAAATCTTTTTGCTCAGCGAGGATCCTGCCGACCTCCTCTTCGTCACGACCTTCCTTAAGGCCATCCAAATAACCAGAATCTATGGCGGCGTTAAAGACACTCCCCCAAGCTTGCTGGTGTTCGTCACTCCCATGTAGTCGTCGGATAACCGCTGGAAGCAGTTCCTTTACATAATTAAACATTAAGATCTCCTCCAACAATCCCACCCTTTTCTCTCTCTCCTCGTCTTTAGCCTTTAACTCACTTATTTCCTCTCCAAAGTCTTTCTCCAGACGAGAACTCATCTCCTCTTCCTTCCGGCCACAATCATTATGAGACGCCTGAAGAGCTTGGTTATCCTGAACAAGCTTCTGATTGGCCTCCGTTTGGGCCCGGAGATTGTTTTGAGCCTCGGATAGTTGAGAGTCGATGTTGCAGAAGGTGGAATGGGCCTTGTAGAGCTCTCCATAATGGTGATTTAAACGCTTGAACCTCTTAAACACATCGGCAATAGTTATGGACCCATGACACAATTCGAACCACCCTCAGTATAAAGCTCGATCGTCCAAGAATCCTCTTGTTCCGCCAAGATAAAAGGGGGGCAAGTTTGCTCATCATATCCCGACATCGAACAACATCGCTCAAACTGGTGTTTACCGACAAACTCCGACCAGAATGAACGGCTCGCTGTAACCCCTTCGCCAAACCCACCGAAGGAAGTCGACTTACAAAGTTAAGAAAAAGAAAACCCCAAATAAGCAAAGCGGTACCGTAAGGTACCTCCGACGAAGGTGCTAGCCTTATCGACACTGAACGCCTCACGCCTCACTGCTCCAAATTCTAAAAAAAAAAAAAAAAAAGAACACTCAAAAAAAAAATGAAATGATGAAATGAAGTGATAATGTAAGATACATCACAGGCTTAAAAAGCATACCTTGACCGGAGGGATAAGGAGTGGCTCCAGAAACGACGGGAGGATCCTCCATTGAAGTGGCCTCCGGACCACGAGGGCCAGCATCCTGATCACCCCCGCCACCACCCACACTTCCTTGCTCGGTGTCATCCACAATGTCTTCGGGTCTCACCGTATTTATGGGTGACACCGAACGAGTACGTTGAGAAGTATCCGGGCTCGACGATAGATCAACGGAAGGAGTGTTGGGTCTTCTCCTTTTCAGCAAAGACGAGGCTCCGGTCGTCCTTTTCTCTTGTTGTTTCCTCTTATTCTCCTTCGCCTTCAAGCACGGCGGATTAGCCTTCTCCACAACCCGCTGCAAATAAGTCGACCCGAACCCCTTCCATCTTCCAAAGGTCGGGTCACATGTTGGGGTATCTCTGCTCCTCGCCAGAGGAGTACCCTTCCCAATCTTGACCCATGATCGGACCTCAAACGCAAATAGCGAGACATTGTAATAACTGCACAAAGTAAGAAAACATGGGTACACAAAAAAAAAAAAAAAAAAAAAAAAAGAGAGAGAAAAGATGTTTGCATGTACTATTCTTCTCTATATCCTTAAACTCCTGACGAAGCCGCATGCTTCCGCACCTTCGTCAACCCAACTTCATACAAAAGACCAATGAATAGGCCTAAGCTCCACTACCCTCACACAGCCTCGCCACATCGACCTCCAAGTAACCCCCGGGCGAGCATCATCTCAAACGCTAGAGTCCGGATGCCTCCACAGGCATAGCATCTGGATAGCCCTCCTGCCTATCAAAAAGAAATTGTCTTTCCAATTTTTTAAACTCGAGCACGCCTCCTTAAATATACGCCCGAGAGTTCCCACCGGTCCGACTAGCGAAGGAAAACCGGTGTCCTGTTTGTTCAACTTATAGAAAACCGAAATAGATTCACGTATGGCTCAATCTCAAGGCTCGGCAATATATTTCAAACATAACAATCTTGTTCTACCCGATGGGCACAAGTTATGATATGTGAACCTTGAAGTACCTTATCACCCTAAGAAGAAAGGTGGAAAACGGAACTCGCACTCCCCGAAAGCGTAATCTTTCTCATACAACCCAATGGCATCCTCCGGTGGGTTATCCATGGTAAAATCTATCGGAGGTAGCGGGGATGTAGGTCCATAGGAATCCCATACTCATTAATTAGACCTTCCAGCTCCCTCGGAAAGCACGGAGGAGTATATGTGCATGTCAGAGCTTGGGAACAAGGTCGGAGCCGGATGTTCGAGGCACCGGAAGCCATAGAATAATAGATAGGATCGCAAGAGAATGACAGAAATAAAATAAAAGCTACGTGGCCTTTTGAGTTTAGCCGGAATATTTGAAAGCAAATAGTAAAAGTGAGAGGAGAGCAAAGTAAATTTGACAAATGAGGGTAAAAGGGTTATATATATGCCCATTCGCCCAATGACCGGAGTGGCCCAATGCTTCGCCAAAGAACCCAACACTCTATCCGAAGAGTCTAATACATTACCGGAAGGATCCAATATTATACCGGAGCAGCTCAAGTCTATACCATAGAGTGCTTGGTAACCATCCGTCTGAAAGGCGCGTTGACCGACAAGATTTTGGCATCTAGCACGGATACGCTTTGTCTCATTCCCCGAATGTCGACACGACCACGGAGGCGCAGTGTCGCGATGTCACGCCCGACAACATCAACGGTCCCATGAAGTACATGCACCTGGGGACCGATAGTGACATCGTGTAGTATAAATACGCATACAGTATTTGGGAATAAGGTATCATTTTCTCACACACACATTTATACTATACCTTTCGGTAAAACACCTACTTACTCTTACGCCGGAGTCGGGTCCTGGGATAACACCCGGGGCGAGACTAACGCGTTGTTCATCTTAGTAGGTATCTGGAAGGCTTATTCCTAAGGCTGAAAGATAACTGCAACAACCCACAAAAAAATACTTCGACATTGGCGCCATCCGTGGGACACGCATTCAATCTACTAGAGCTATAGGATGACGGGTTCGACACCACCAGAAACTTCCGGAGGAGAAGGAGGAAGTTCCACACCATTGACAAGGGAGCAGTTAGAAGGGTACGTAACGGCTCTCAAGTCTATGATAAAAGAACACAATAGCCGGAGGGACACCGTTGAGCCACTACGATTGGACTTCGAAGATGAAACGACGCTTGATAAGGGCGAGCCGACGGATAAGAAGAAGGAAATAGTTTCGGGGAGTAAAGTGAAAGACGAAGACCTGGCGAAACCCTTCAAGGAAGTCTCAAAATCTCCATTCAGTAGACGAATCATCGAGTTCTCCGCTCCGGAACACAAGATGCCCACCCACATCAAGCTGTACGATGGATCTACGGATCCTCAAGATCATCTCAACAGATTCACCGGGGCCGCGGGACATGGAGAATGGCCGATGCCCGTGTGGTGCCGCATGTTTCAACAAACTTTGGACGGAAAGGCCAGGGGATGGTTTGATGGGCTCCCGCCGGGGAGCATAGACGAATGGGCGGCCTTCAGGGATCGCTTCAAGACTCGTTTCTCCTTACACAAAGCTTGTGTCAAGGACCCCACCGAGATCGCCAAAATAGTAAGGAAAGGCCAACGAAACGCTGCGAATTCAAAGAAAGGTGGACCACCGAGACAGATTCATATGAGCGCCCGAGATCATGAGGATCTCTTCGCTCATGAACGGATGTAAATGTCCTGAGTTAGCCAGCGGTTCGCCGATACAATCCCTAAGACCGGAGGAGATGATGATTAGGGTCGATGATTTTGTGAGGTCTGAGGAAGCCTTTGCCAAGACCGAATCGCCTCGAGGGGAGCATCATGATACAACCGTGGTGGCCTCAACCGGACCCTTCCGAAAGGACGAAAAGGGTTGCCGAGGTCACTACGGAGGAGACAGGAAGAATGAAGGACGACACGCATACTCTGGGAGAGATCGAGGAAGCTCGCACCGCCACGGTGGATGTGTCGGCTCCTTACTTGCCCCATCGCGGTGACCACCGAACCGAGGCAACCCCCGCCTAACCTTAGACTCACTTATAAAGCCACCAAAAGAAATCTTGGCCACAGAGCACCAGTTGCGTCTACCTCCTCCAAAGCCAATGCGTGATCCCCCGCGCAAGGAGAACCAAGATAAATACTGTGATTATCATGGAGAAAAAGGGCACTACACGAACGACTGCTATCAGCTCAAGAGACAGTTAGAGCTAGCATTGGAGTCAGGGAAGCTGAATCATCCGATCAAGGACCTCGTGCGTAAGGGAGAGAACCCCAAAGAATGAGGTGGGAGCCAGGACAAAGTCATCAACATGATCCGAACCTCGCCCGAGCGAAGAAATAGGAAGTCATCGGAACAAGAAGAAGGTGGATGAATGTGTCCATAACTTTCCCTCTCTCCGAAGGAGACGTGTGGATGACCCTCTCATAGTCGAAGCCACCATGGAAGGGTATCTCGTAAGAAGGGTCTTTGTGGATGAAGGAGCTTCGGTGGAGGTAATGTTCGAACACTGCTTCAACAACTTGCCTTAGGAGATAAGGGCTCGAATGAAACAGACGCAGACAGATCTGCTTGGGTTTGCCGGACAGGTGACTCGTCTGCTGGAAAAATCGAACTAGATGTGTCATTCGGAGATGAGGGTTGTACAGAAGGTCGTGGATGAAGTTCATGCTATTCGGCACCATCACCGTATAATGTTATCTTAGGAAGGACCGATTGAAGATCCTACGAGCCATACCTCTGAGTCCATTCCATGATGAAGTTCCCAACCCTCAAGGAATTGCCACGCTTGTCACGCATTCCGTCATCATTTCGTAATCTAGAAGATTGGAAAGATTGCGCACCATTGTTCCGGAACAAGATAAGGAAGAAAGCGAAGCGGAGAAGTGGGCTTAACTGAGGAAGTGGCGATCAACCCACCTTTCCCCGAACAAGCCGCGACGATAGGAGGTGCACTATCCGTTGAGGGCAAAAGACGCCTCAAAGAATTGTTACAAAGGAACCTCGACGTATTCGCATGGGAGCCAGCGGATATGACGGGAGTCCCCAGAGGAATCATTGAGCACACTCTGAATGCCAACCCTTCGATAGACCCGGTATGTCAAAAGCGCCGAATGTTGGCGGCGGATCGGAGCCAGGCAGTCACAAAGGAAGTAGAAGAATGGGTCAAGGCTGGCATTGTCAGGCCGGTGAAGTATCCTACATGGATATCCAACCCGTTCTAGTGAAGAAGCGATGGGAGTCGGCGTATGTGTATTGACTTAAAGAACATCAACTCGCACGCCTCTAAAGACTATTATCCTCGCCGAAATCGATTGGAAAATCGAGTCGGTCATGGGGTACAAGTACAAATGTTTCTTGAGACGCTACAAAGGATATCACCAGTGCAGATGGCAAGGAAGACGAAGAAAAAGCAGTTTTACATCGAACAAGGAACTTATCGTTACACCAAAATGTCGTTCGGCCGAAAATGCAGAGCCACCTACCAACGAATGATAGATTCGCCCTTCCGATCACGTATAGGAAGGAACCTTGAAGCATATGTGGATGACATGGTCATCAAGAGCAAGGAAGAAGCGAGGAATGCTAGCGGACATAGCAGAAACATTCGACAACCTTCGGAAGATCAACATGAAGTTGAATCCAAAAAGTGCTCCTTCGGGATGGAGGAAGGAAAGTTCCTAGGATATATGGTGACTTCAGAAGGAATTCGGGCAAACCCAAAAAAGACGAAGGCAATAATGGACATGCAATCACCTAGGACCCTGAAGGAGATGCAAAGCCTCAGCGGCAAATTGGCGGCACTCAATCGTTTCTTGGCTCGTTCGGCTGAAAGGTCCTTGCCATTCTTTGAAACACTCAAGAACATCACTAAGGAGAATAAGGAGGAGTATCGGTGGACGGGAGAGGCGGAATCGGCATTCCAAGAAATGAAGAAGTTGATAACAGATCTTCCCTCACTAACAACACCAACAACCCGATCGAGAAGTTAGCACTATGTCTACTACACATGTCAAGAAGGCTCCGGAGGTACTTCGAAGCACACCCTATAAAGGTAATCACGGACCAACCTATAAAGCAGATCCTCAACAAGCCAGAAGCATCCGGGAAGTTGGCCAAGTACTCGGTGGAGTTGGGTGCTTACAACATCACCTACGAACCCCAAACGCAATCAAAGGACAGTGTTAGCTGACTTCCGTCAAGCTCCCATTGGAGAAAGCAACAACAAGATTCGGAATACAGGATAAAGAAGAAAGAAGAATGAAATGGCTTTTGTACACTGACCGAGCATCCAACAAAGAAGAGTTCCGAGCCGGTCTTGTACTAACTCACCGGAGGAATGGAGTTCTTATGCCATCCTACCGGAGTCTGACAAAGACTAATAACGGGCAGATCACGAGGCCCTCGTCGCAGGGGTAAGGATGGCTGAGAGTATGCATGTCCGAGCCTTCGAGGTCCGGGTGACTCTAAGTCGGTAGCTAATCGAGCAAATGGGATTATGTGGCAAGTCACTAAGTATGATCAAGTACCTAGCAAAGGCAAAGGAATACATAGCTAGTTTTGAAAACTTCACCATCCGGAATATCCTCGTGGGTAGTAATCGAAAGCGATGTTCTTAGTAAACCGCCACGGCTTGCTTTTGATCACTTGACGAATGAGGCGCTAGTGGAGGTGTTAAGAGAAAGGTCAACTGGCGGAAGGGAAGTTAACAACGCCGCTCAGGAGGAAGGGACAACTAGACGACCCCATCATCCGATGCCTGAAGAGGAGTTCGCCGACTACCCAAACTAAGCCTGCATCCGAGAATGAAAATCACCCAAGATGTCATGGAAGATTGAGTAATCTACAAGAAAGCCTAATTGGTAACCCATGATGAGGTGCGCTGGTCCTTTGCAAGCAAACCACGTTATAGGGAGATACACGGAGCTCATGGAATGCATTTTACCTCGCCGGTCAGAGAAAAGGCCATGACAAGGATACCACCAGCCTCCACGATGCACCGGGATGCTAGAAACGAAATACTTAAGTGTGACTCACCAGATCCATTCCCCAAAGGCCGCAGCCTCCAAAACCAAGCTAACGCCCATCATGGCTCCAATCGTCTTTTACCAACCGGTAGTGGACATAGTGGGTCCCCTACCTTCATCACCGGAAAGGTCAAGTTCCTTCGTCACCGCCGACTATTTCACTAAGTGGACGTGAGGCCAAACCGCTAGCGAGGATCACCTGCAAGGATGTCACTAAGTTCGTGATGTGACAACATCAAGGCCGCTTTGCCTCCGCCATCATCGTCAGCTGCATAATGCTAAGCAATTCAGAGACAACCCTTCAAGAGTCGGTGTGAAAAACTCAACATCAAGCAAATCAATTGCTAGTGGCCCACCCACTGTGCCAACGGATCGGTAGAGTGGGCAAACAAAAGCTCGATGGAGGGAATCAAGACAAGATTGTGTACGCAAAGCGCGTGGATGGGTGGAAGAATTACCGAATGTTCTCGGCAATCGGATCGTCCATCAAGACAAGTAACGGAGAGACGCTTTCACCCTCAATTTATGGTAGTGAAGCTTGCATACCCCATGAAATAGGCATGCCAACTTGCAGAAGTGAGTATGATAAGCGAAGGTCTCGAAGAAGAGATCACGAAGCGAGGAATGAACGAATGAGGACATCCACTCAATCTCGATTCTACTAAGTGGAATAAGGGAGGAAGAAGAAGTGATGGAAACCCGATACAAAACGGTTGAAAAATACTATAACCGAAAGGCACTACCGGTATCCTACAAACGTGGGAATTCGCAATCGAAAGAACGGGTGAAAGAGAGTCAAGATCTAGGCAAGCCGGGACCAAATGGGAAGGTCCCTACCGGATCAAGAAGGCGGGCCTCAACGGATCCTATGTTGTAGACCTGGATCGAAGAGGAAGTTCTGTAAATGGCATGCAAGTTGATTTAAGAAGTGTTTTCTTTAAAAATATTTGCAAGAAAGATGTAAGCTCACGGGCATGAATCCTTTTGTTTTCACTATCAAGAGTAGCAATGATATATTCTCTACCTATGACGGAGGAGGAAAATTTTCCATGACTACGCCTCATGCAAAAGTGGAAGGGTAGGAACCGCGGAGATTAGCTACCTCCTGTATATCCGAAAAGCTTCAAACTAAAATAAATTTACCCCGTAAGTGCAACGACACTGGGAAGGCCACATACCATTCGGTAGGCAATCTGATACCCGAATAATGCTAAGACATTATGGATGAGCGAGGCATATGTGCCCAAACCAAGACGCAGATACCTTGAGAGATGAAGCAGTGATGAGCCACCTGTAGATTTACCACCGTGCAAACATTACCCCAAAAATGCTAATATTAGGGAAGGCGGAGTACATTTACTCACGGAATTAAATTAATGCCAAGTCACTAGCAAAACGCATACACAAGCATACGCGGATAGATATTCAAAATTGGTTGTCCGAATATACTTAACCCGCATAATATTACGAAGTGTAAGGATAAATTGTTGAATTACATAACAAAAGGGTCATCCGAATATACGGGCGACCTAAATGGCGTTATTAAAGTAAATTGTTTAGTTACAATCCAAGGACACGCAGGCCCATCACAATACAAACATAAGTCTTAACAATTCAAAAGTTTACAAGACTAAGATTAAAAGTAAGAGTTAAGCACCTGCACCGGAGCGACTCGATCCTTCGGAAATATGTTCATTAAGTCCGCGAGAGGAAGGTGATAAGAGCGCTTGATCTTCTCAATATAGGAAAAGACCTCTCGAACATCTCATCACAGCAAAGAAATCCTTGAACCGCTTGATGTCAAAATCTTTTGCTCACGAGGATCCTGCCGACCTCCTCTTCGTCACGACCTTCCTTAAGGCCATCCAAATAACCGAATCTATGGCGGCGTTAAAGACACTCCCAAGCTTCTTTGGTGTTCGTCACTCCATGTAGTCGCTTGACAACCGCTTGAAGCGCCTTTACATAATTAAACATTAAGATCTCCTCCAACAATCCCACCCTTTTCTCTCTCTCCTCGTCTTTAGCCTTTAACTCACTTATTTCCCTCTCCAAAGAAGCCAGACGAGAACTCATCTCCTCTTCCTTCCGGCCACAATCATTATGAGACGCCTGGAGAGCTTGGTTATCCTGAACAAGCTTCTGATTGGCCTCCGTTTGGGCCCGGAGATTGTTTTGAGCCTCGGATAGTTGAGAGTCGATGTTGCAGCAGGTGGAATGGGCCTTGTAGAGCTCTCCATAATGGTGATTTAAACGCTTGAACCTCTTAAACACATCGGCAATAGTTATGGACCCATGACACAATTCGAACCACCCTCTGTATAAAGCTCGATCGTCCGGCAAATCCTCTTGTTCAGCCAAGATAAAAGGTGGGGCAAGTTTGCTCATCATATCCCGACACTGAACAGCATCGTTCAAACTGGTGTTTACCGACAAACTCCAGCCAGGAATGAACGGCTCGCCAGAACCCCTTCTGCCAAACCCACCTGAAAAAGGAAGTCAGACTTACAAAGTTAAGAAAAAGAAAACCCCGAAATAAGCAAAGCAGTTGTAAGGTACCTCCGACGAAGGTGCTAGCTTACAAGCGACACCTGAACGCCCTACTGCCTCACTGCTCCGCCTTCTAAAAAAAAAAAAAAAAAAAAAAGAACACTCAAAAAGAAAATGAAATGATGAAATGAAGTGATAATGTAAGATACATCACAGTTTAAAAAGCATACCTTGACCGGAGGGATAAGGAGTGGCTCCAAAACGACCCGGAGGATCCTCCATTGAAGTGGCCTCCCACCACGCAGGCCGCGATCCCGATCACCCCGCCACCACCCACACTTCCTTGCTCGGTGTCATCCACAATGTCTTCGGTCTCACCGTATTTATGGGTGACACCGAATCTAGTACGCTGAGAAGTATCCGGCTCGACGATAGATCAACGGAAGGAGTGTTGGGTCTTCTCCTTTTCAAAGAAAGACGAGGCTCCGGTCGTCCTTTTCTCTTGTTGTTTCCTCTTATTCTCCTTCGCCTTCAAGACGGCCGGATTAGCCTTCTCCACAACCCGTTGCAAATAAGTCAGCTCCGGAACCTGCCTTCCATCTTCCAAAGGTTGGGTCACATGTTGGGGTATCTCTGCTCCCTCAAAGCAGAGAGTACCCTTCCCCAATCTTGACCCATGATCGGACCTCAAACGCAAATAGCGAGACATTGTAATAACTGCAAAAGTAAGAAAACATGGGTACAAAAAAAAAAAAAAAAAAAAAAAAAAGAGAGAAGAGAAAAGATGTTCATGTTACCATTCTTCTCTATATCCTTAAACTCCTGACGAAAGCTGAATGCTTCGGACCTTCACAACCCAACTTCATACAAAAGACCCGAATGAATAGGCCTAAGCTCCACTACCCTCACACAACCGCTACATCGCCTTCCAAGTAACCCCAAGGAGCATCATCTCAAACGCTAGAATCCGGATGCCTCAAGGCATAGATCTGGGATAGCCCTCCGTCTATCAAAAAAGAAATTGTCTTTCCAATTTTTAAACTCGAGCACGTCTCCTTAAATATACGCCCCGGAGAGTTCCCACCGGTTCGGATAGCAAATGAGAACCAGTGCCCCTGTTTGTTCAACTTATAGAACACCCGAAACAGATTCACAGAAGGCTCAATCTCAAGACTTCGACAGTATATCTCAAACATAACAAGCCTATTCAGCCCGATGGGCACAAGTTGTGAGATGTGAACCTTGAAGTACTTTATCACCTTCAATAGAAAAGTAGAAAACGGAACCCTGACTCCCGAAAACGTCAGATACTGCTCGTATAACCCAATGGCATCCTTCGGTAAATTATCCATGGTGAAATCCATCGGGGGCAAACGAGGATGTAGATCCATATGAATCCCATACTCGTTAATGAGACCTTCCAACTCCCTCTCGGAAAGCACGGAGGAGTATATATGCATGTCCGATTTGGGGACAAGGTCGAAACCTGATGCTCGAACCGAAGCCATAGGATAATAGAGAGGCAACGCAAACGAAAAGAAATAAAAGCAAAGCCACGCAC
Organism: Chrysanthemum lavandulifolium; assembly: GCA_022545495.1. Lineage (NCBI taxonomy): Eukaryota > Viridiplantae > Streptophyta > Magnoliopsida > Asterales > Asteraceae > Chrysanthemum > Chrysanthemum lavandulifolium. Next base: position 62,171,827 of record CM040246.1, read on the forward strand.
TGGTTCTGTACGAATACTCGAAAGCAAATAGTAAAAACAAGAGAGAAGAGTAAAGTAAAATTGACAAATGAGAAAAGGGGTTATATAGGCAAGGGAGCTGGGACGCGAACGTCGCACGTGTCGAAATAGCGAATCGAACCGTCAAAGGGTACCCATCCGCCACGTGGCACAATCTCACAAAACAGGGTATATTATTTTAACTTACTTTTACCCAATGGGCTTGGGCCCATGGTCCACAACAAAGCCCATAAGGCCAAAGCATGCCCAGTCATTCTGAACGAACCCAACGGACAGAAAAAATTAAGTATCATGTCACTTGTCATAAACAAATAACATGATATTGGGGGGGACATGACGACGTATATGCCCATTCGGCCCAATGACCGGAGTGGCCCAATGCTTCGCCAAAGAACCCAACACTCTATCCAAGAGTCCAATACATTACGGAAGGATCCAATATTATACCGGAGCACTCAAGTCTATACCATAGAGTGCTTGAACCATCCGTCAAAAGGCGCGTTGACCGACAAGCTTTTTGGCATCTAGCTGATACGCTTTTGTCTCATTCCCCAGAATGTCGACACCGACCACGTAGGTAGTGTCGAGATGTGTCATTGATCGTGACAACATCAACGGTCCCATGAAGTACGGCTGCACCTGTGGACCGAGATAGCGACATTAGGTAGTATAAATACGCATACATGATTTGGGAATAAGGTATCATTTTCTCACACACACATTTATACTATACCTTTCTTTAAAACACCTACTTACTCTTACGCGGAGTCGGGTCATGGGATAACACCCGGGCGAGACTAACGCTGTTGTTCATCTTAGGTGTATCTGGAAGGCTTATTCCTAAGGCTGAAAGATAACTGCAACAACCCACAAAAAAATACTTCGACAGGGGGCACACACGTTAAACACGAGAGTACGTGTCGAACGTTTATTATTTGAATATGTTATACCCGTTTTATGCATGCATGTATACCCGATCACTATACACGACCCATGGGCTTTGTTCAAGTTGTAATGTGGGTCGGTTTAGGAGAACCTTGGGCCTAGTCCTTCTAACGATCGGGCAAGAAGGGATGTTTGGTTTTGTTACTTGTCAAACAAGTTTAAGGCCCATGTGTGGGTCGCTTTAAACACTATATAAACAAACACACCCTCACATGTTTTGTACGACATAATACTAATCCCTAAACCTAAAAACTGATTCACTTAAACCTGTTCATACCCGATCGAAATTCACCTAGAATCCGATTTGGGTTTCACTTGTTTTATCAAAGTTCTAAACTTGCATTCCTTTGATCCAAGTTGTGTTAGAGTTTCGTTGGTGTTCTTGTGCACTAGTTCCTGGTTGAACAACAAGTCGCAACAAGAGTTTTCTGGTATTCTGTGTTCGTTGGTTCTCGGAAAAAGAAGGGGTGGATCTCGGACAACCTTGTCTGACATTGGGTGGTTGACAAGCTTTTTGGACATAAGCGCTTTCGGGCAGAAAGAAATAATTTGTTCTTTGGGTTTTCTAGTTCGTGGTATTCAAGTGATTCATGGTTGATTGTTTAAATGTTCTCGACTAGTTCTAATCGGACGTACTTGGTTTAAGTGTTTGTGTGATACTCGTAGAGGTATCTATTTTAGATACTGGGTTTCTTTGGTTTTCTTGTTCGTTTACTAGCGTGCGATTGTCGACAAAGATTAGTTTTCTATTTACCTTTTATTATTTATTGTTTATTAAATACGTGTTTACCTAATTGCACATACTAGATCCAATCACTGCACTTGTTGTTTGCGTTATTTACCGACTAGGTTATTAAATCCCAACAAGAGTTCCGTTATCACCTCAACTTCATGGTGTATTTCATCTCGAGCGAGTGGTACTCCACACTCTATAATGATTTTGCAAAAGTTACTTTCACGTTCATTCTTACGCACGATTAACTCAATTTGAAATACACGTTAAACATTGTCTTTCACGTATTATCTGATGATTGATCATATACTTGAGTAAACTTGTGTTCATATAAACTTAATACGAAATCAGACAAAATCTTTTTATCACCTCAAATTTTATTAGTTTTCCAATCTTTTATAAAATAAAGGAATTACATCATTTCGGAGTGATTTTATCAATTCATTCTTATTGAAAAACAATTGGGCTAATAAGAGTTCGATTTACACATAAGCAAAATCGTTGATGTGATTGGTTAATACAAGTCAAAATTAAATTGATTTTAATAAACTTTAATAAATTTGGTAGAAATTTGGTTGATAAAAAAACATAAAAATATAGGTGTCAAATTTGTGAAAACAAAACTTAAAAAGAGGAGGTAATTAATAAACTTTAGTGGTTGAATTTTTAAAATTATATAGAGTTAGTGTAATATTATAAGCTCCATTTTTTAATAACTTTAGATTATAAACAAATACCCCTTATACTTTATACATTTTATATTTTATATCTTAAAAATACAATGTGTATGTTGTTTTAAAATAACAACATATAAATTTGCATAAGATTATAAGTATCAATTTTTTTACTATATACTTTCAATAAGACTCATTTATTTCATTTTAAAGTTTAACATATGTGGACACGAGTTTACATTTTAAATATACTAAAATAATGAAACGGAATTTAATTATCAAATTGTGACGATTACTTTAATATAAAATTAAATATACGTGATTGTCTTATAACAACGACTCACGTAATTCTTATTTATTTATATAAGGATATCTGAAAACATTTTAAAAAACTTTAAGTAGTATACTTTAACTTTATCAAAATTCATTATGTGTTATTAAACTTGCATCATGTGTACAACACAATATCGATGGTGAAATTTATAAATAACAACATCAACATCTTTATCACTTAAATAAAATTAAATCTTGAGTTACTTAATGAAATTTTCAAATATTTTACCAAATTTAAATGGATATTAATGTATAATGAAAAACTCGTGCGTATGTATTAGTTGTACTTATATCACAATTTTCACAAGAATTCTTATATGTGTGATAATCAACTAAAATGTTAAAATAAATTAATTTATGTGTAACTTACACTGTACATCTAAACTTATAACTATATAATTATATCACAATTACCTTTAAAGACTCAATATTCAAGATTAACAAAGAATAATTTTTTTTGTCAAAGCATCGCAGACGCTCGGGTATTATAACTAGTTAGCGGCAGTAGGCCCCACTAAACATCATCCAACGGCTGTAGTTGACCCAAACACGTCACACACCCTCACATCAAACCCCACTAATCAGCTCACCCCTCACTCTCAGATCCCCATTTCCGATCAAAACCACCGGCGAACCACCACCATGCTCCCACCGGATCTTCAACCACGCTCCTTCCGTCCATACATCTCACCGTCAATCAGCGCACCTACTTTCACCACCACCAACTACTCACCTAACTCAAACCCTAACCCTAACGGAACCACCGCCACCAACCTCCGCTCCGTCAAAACGTCACGTTTCGCGCCATCTTCCTTCATCCACAACGCTAGGGTTTCAATCGCACTAGTACCATGTGCAGCTTTCTTACTAGACCTAGGTGGTGGTCCAGTCATTGTAGCGTTAACTTTAGGACTTATGGTTGCTTATATACTTGACTCATTAAGTTTTAAGTCCGGTTCGTTTTTCGCCGTTTGGTTTTCGATCATTTCGGCGCAAATTGTGTTTTTCTTTAGTTCAAATTTGTTTACGGCTTTTGGTTCGGTGTATTTAGGTTTGATTGCGTGTTTTGTTTGTGCGTTGGCGAATTTTTTGATTGGTGTTTGGGCTTCGTTACAGTTTAAGTGGATACAGATTGAGTATCCGGCGATTGTGTTGGCGTTGGAACGGTTGTTGTTTGCGTGTATTCCGTTTATTGCGTCGGTTGTTTTTACTTGGGCGACTGTTAGTGCGGTTGGGATGGTGAATGCTGCTTATTATCATATGGTGTTTAATTGTGTGTTTTATTGGTTGTATTCTGTTCCGAGGGTTTCGTCGTTTAAGTTGAAGCAGGAAGTTAGTTATCACGGCGGAGAAGTGCCGGATGATAATTTGATACTTGGGCAGCTTGAAAGCTGTTTGCATACGCTGAATTTGTTGTTTTTTCCGTTGATGTTTCATGTTGCGTCGCATTATTCGATAATGTTTTCGTCGGCATCTGCAGTATGTGATTTGTTTCTGCTGTTTTTTGTTCCGTTTTTGTTTCAGTTGTATGCGTCTACTAGAGGGGCGTTGTGGTGGGTGAGTAAGAATGAGAATGTGTTAAGGAGTATAAGAGTATCGAATGGGGCTGTTGCATTGGTTGTTGTGGTTATCTGTTTGGAGGTTAGAGTGGTTTTTCATTCGTTTGCGAGGTATATTCAGGTTCCGTTTCCGTTGAATTATCTTTTAGTTACTGCGACTATGCTTGGAGGGGCTGCTGGTGTTGGGGCTTATGAAATGGGTATGATCGCTGATGCTGCTAGTTCGTTGGCTTTCACTGGTTTGGCCGTCTTTGTGAGCGCTGCTGGAGCAATCGTTGTGGGATTTCCTTTGTTGGTACGCCCTTCTTACTGACTTATAAGCTCTAAGGTTATATTTTCTGTCTTGGCACGTGTAATTGCTATAAGTTATGCCTTCTCTTAGAAATTTGCACCTGCTTTTAACCAGGTTATGAAAAGTGATTAGGTAGTGTACACCAAGTATTGATCGAGGTCAAACTAGCAATAGGCCAACCAGTTTTCTTAGATTAGTTTCAAATGTAAATGTTGCTCACCAATCCAAGTCAAACTAGGTAACCTAGTGTAACATATCGTCAATTCTCAGGCTACAATAATCTAATTACAAGATTAGTTTGTTCTTTACAGTGTTCTTGGACTTCGTTTGGTCGAGAAATTTATGGCAATTTTATAATTACTATATTGTTGCTGTTGCGAGCTCTAGTCTTGGGTATTACTTCATGTTGTACCTGAACGGATACAGTCCATGTGGCACATTATTAGTCGAGATTGTTTCATAGGCACAATATTATGAAATAGTTGTGTGGTTTCCAGCAATCAATTTTTAGTACATGCTATTTAAGTATTGGTTTGGGCAATCATTTACTGGGTAAGCAGCGACTTCTTAAGAGTTTAGAGTTGAGCGCAAAATAGTATATCAGTTTGTGAAGCTTCTTCTCTTGGTTAAGAGACGTCTATTTGATTTTAGTTGCTGGAGATTTATTTGTTCTTGTTTAGTGTATTCTTCTAAAGTAAGTTTAGTGCTTGCACGTTTGCTCTTAGTTTGAATATATGTGCACAAAATGCTTTTCTTGTTTGATGTCAGTTTATTTTGTGGTTCTTCATTTACCAATTCTACCAGCCGACAAGTAAAGTTGTCTTTTAAAGAATGAACAATGTAGGATTCAGTATTTTATTTTGTCAATCGCAATTTAAGTTAAGATCAATGAATTTTTTTAAGATCAATCAATACCCTTTTACACTTTTCCACGTAAATTAGAAATCTCACTTTTGCTTGGATGAGAATGTAGAGTTAGATAGAAATTTTCAATATCTCTAAACACATCTCACACTCACATAGTCACATGTACTTTACGATTAAATCAGTGGGTACATATAGGGAAATCAAAAGATGAACAAAATCAAGTTTTGAGGTAGTTTAGTTGCCTCCAACCTAGGCCTTTGCTCAATAAGGGATCCGTGACACTTCCTATAAAGAGGTTGTTAGTAAAGGTAGAACTGTACCAAGATTTACATGTGCGAAATAGCAAAGAGAGAGATGAATGGTCGGTGTCTTTTAAAGGAATAGAGATGAGGAGTGCATGGATGAAGATGATGTGTGTGCCTAGGGACTTCAGGGGATTTTAGCTCTATATGTTTGCTTTTGGTTTCCTTGCTCTATAATTTATGTGGTTTCATTTCTAGCCTAACTGGCCAGTTTGGAATAGAAGTTTTGTTTATCGGCAATTTTGATTTAAAGGTGGATAGAAACATAGAAAGCATGACAATGAAATAACTATAGGAGTTCAAGTGAGACAAATTGCAACTTGGGGATCGAGAACTGTTTTGATAATTTGCACAATAGTTTTCTATATAGCTGAACAAAATACAAATGAAGACATAAGATCAGTCGCTATAATTACAGCTAGCTATGCATTTTTAATTTTTATTTTCTTCTTTTTTTTTTTGCCCGGTTGAGTTTAATGCTCCTCATCATGTTTTACAAATCAACTGTTTGAAACTAGTTCAAATAGCTCTTTTCTAAAAACATTAGAAGTTTTTGGATGTTAAAGAAACTACTGATTTTCAGATCTAATAATATCATTAATATATTTCCTGACTATCGTCAATATGTCCTGACTGGGGTGTTCTTTAGTTGTTAACTATGTATTCTTAAAACTGCTAAGGCAGAAAAGGGCATAGGGTATCGTCTGGTTATTTTGATAAGCATGATAGTTCTTATCAGAGTGTATCATTTGCTTCTAAATGAGTGGTTTGATTTTGCTTGCTTGCCATGTTTGAGATTATCATTGTCTGTTTGCCTCAAATAGCCTCAGAAGCTTTGGCATACTTGCTGAAAACAAATGTGTTCAGCTTAGATCTAAAGTATGGTTCATGTCGAATAAAGCAATTACTCTCGGACCATACAAAGGAGTTAAACACCATTAAGCACTTGAACACAATACAAAGCTAGACTGCTGTCTCCAAATGTGCATGTGCAAGTATATTAAGTTATCTGTATGTACGTTGGTCTTGGTTGATTTTTCATGACAATTTACATATGCTTGCATCATACAGTGTTAGTTGGTCAATTTAAGGCATGTTTATGCTGTTCACATGGGTATAGCTTGATGGACTCATACTCTGTATTGTGCTCGTAACCTTAAAACAAAGAAATGGAAAATAGATCACAACCTTTGTACAGCATGATTATGTGTTACGTTTATGATCATAATAGGGTTGTTTAATCTCTTTGTCTTCACTTTTATGGTACTTGTAACAATAATACAAAGAAATGAAAATAGATCATAACCCATGTACAACATTTAAGCCCACACAGGTATCGATCCCAAAGCCAGTTGACAATAACGGGAATATTCATAGAGCTTAGATGTAGGGATAGATTCTATCTTAATTTGAGACTCCTTTTAACTTTAGTCCATCTTTCGTATGTGAGCTGCGCGCTACCTTATGGTCTACTGTTTTTTACTCTAATTGAACGACTAGTTCTGCTTTAGCTGAGTGATTGTTAAACCGAGTCAAACTGGGTTGCCCTAACTACGTCATCTACTAACTGTAGCTCAGATGCCATTTGTTGGGCTCGCTACTTGGCCGCATTCTCAAAGTATAATAAAAGCAGGGTTCCACTCTAAAAATCAATCGGCTATAGAGGGAGTAACCGTGTGGGCTTAAATGTTGAGCATGTGGGCTAAGTACCGATCCTAACAAAGTGGTATAAGAGCTACACTTGAGTCCGAATGTAAATGGCTCGGCTCGAGCCACCCCCATTATAATAATTGCTTAGTTAGAACATAACCTGTCATCGAGTTAGAGCAAGACCGGTTTGCCAAGTTGTGCGATGAGAAGAAGGTAGCGTGGCTCAAATAGACTATGAACTTAGGTTGGGGAGGGTTGTCAATTTGGTGCAAACTAAATACTGTGCTACATTGGAAATAGAGATGAATAAATGCTGTACATGTAAGCTGGATGGTTTACTCCCTCTATTACCATTTATGTTTTATGTTGTATTGTATATAATGTATACTTGCTCTCTTTCAACATTTTGCTGCTTGTAACTCTTCTTTTTCTATAAACTATATGTCTATAGATAATCTCTAGTTCGAAATTGAGTTCACTTTTAATCTTCAAGTATGAAAAACTTGTTACATCTATTCGTTTGGTTTTAGACTTAAATAATACGAACTTTCCTGCTTTATGTGAAGTACCCATATCGTCCACGTCATATACATTCTTTATCTTGTCAGATTTATTTCATCAACAGCCTTTTATCCCAAAATAGTTGGGTAAGAGAAGTCTTCTATTGTTTGTCTTATATAAAAGTTATTACTGATTCTTCATAATACCCTGTTGCAGTTTACTCCACTCCCTGCGGTTGCTGGATTCTACTTGGCTCGTTTTTTCACAAAGAAAAGTCTCTCAGCATATTTTGCGTTTGTTGTACTTGGAAGCTTAATGGTCACATGGTTTGTACTACATAATTTCTGGGATCTTAATATCTGGCTAGCAGGCATGTCATTAAAATCCTTCTGTAAGCTTATAGTTGCCGACGTCATATTGGCAATGGCTGTTCCTGGTGTGGCTCTTCTTCCACAAAAACTTCATTACCTAACAGAAGCTGGTTTGATTGGTCACGCCTTACTACTGTGCTACATTGAGAATCGTTTTATACATATTCTGGAATATATTACTATAGTTTTGATGATGAGGTCATGTATCCAAGTTATATGGTTGTTCTAACAACTTTCGTGGGGCTGGCGCTCGTGAGAAGACTTTCATGGATCATAGAATTGGACCAAAAGCCGTTTGGGTGCTAACTTGCTTATATTCATCAAAGCTTTCCATGCTGTTTATGACTTCAAAGGCTGCTTTATGGGCATCTGCTATTCTTTTATTGGCTGTTTCTCCTCCATTGCTTCTATACAAGTATTTTACTTCACCTTACATTGTGATTTTCCTTTAATTTAGACTTTTATTCTGAAAGTGTGTTTTATTATGTTTTAGGGATCGATCAAGAACAGCCTCAAAGATGAAACCATGGCAAGGCTATGCACATGCTGCAGTTTTTGCATTGTCAGTTTGGTTTTGTCGTGAAACAATCTTTGAAGCTTTGCAATGGTGGAATGGCAGATCTCCATCTGGCGGTTTACTTTTGGGATTCTGTATACTCTTGACAGGATTGGCTTGTGTACCAATTGTTGCTCTTCACTTTTCTCATGTCATGGTAACAAAATCTCCTTCCTTATATGTTTTATAGGAAATTGCAATCTTTATAGTAGTCTCTACTATTATTTCTGTTGTTTTCGTTAGAGGTGACAAAAGGGACAGGTCCCATTGGTTGTCTAATGGGTCAAAACACGTCCAGGTTGAATTGGCTTGGTTGGGCTAGGATAACATACAGACATCCCTTTCACCATTTTGTCCCTTTGTTTTACTTAATCAACGTGTTAAAGTATGATTACGAAACTTTATGAGTCAATTATCTGTTCTTTTTTCTCAAATAAAATAATCATCGATGCTCTTAGCATTAAAAGTGCACTTTGGCACGCTTTCAGTCGGTTTGACCTGTTAGGGATAAAGTGTAACCCAAATCAATCTCTTTGTAAATTTGGTCAAAACTGCTAGCTCTAGTCTGTTTATGTCAGTTTCTTTTGATCATTATTGGCTTTACGTTGAATAATTGGTTTACTAACTTCTATTCTGTATGCAGTCTGCTAAAAGAAGCTTGGTACTCGTCATAGCCACGGTCTTCTTTTCATAGTTATGCAACCGCCACTTCCATCTTCATGGACATACCATTCTGAGCTGATCAAAGCTGCTCGTCAGTCAACTGATGACATCTCAATATACGGTTTTATTACATCAAAGCCGACATGGCCATCATGGCTGCTGATCTCAGCAATTCTTCTCTCACTTGCTGCAGTCACCTCCATCATTCCAATCAAATACATAGTCGAGTTGAGAATGATTTTCTCAATCGCCATGGGAGTTGCTCTAGGCGTTTTCATATCTGCAGAATACTTCCTACAAGCAGCGGTTTTGCACATCCTTATAGTCACAACCATGGTATGCGCTTCTGTATTTGTGGTTTCACACACCTACCATCTGCCTCAAGTACAAAGCTCCTACCGTGGGTGTTTGCTTTACTTGTGGCGCTATTTCAGTCACATATCTGTTAGAGGGTCAGGTTAGGATGAAGACAATTCTAGTTGAGAGTGGGGTTGGGGATCTGGGTGAAGAAGACAGTAAGCTGACTGCGCTGTTGGCGGTCGAGGGAGCAAGAACGTCTCTTCTTGGCTTATATGCTGCAATCTTTATGCTTATAGCACTCGAGATCAAGTTTGAGCTGGCATCACTCATGCGGGAAAAAGTCAACGAGAGGGGCAGTCTTAGACATAGTCAATCTGGTCAAAGCAGCAATTCCAATGCTACTATCCCGCCTAAAATGAGGTTCATGCAGCAACGCCGGGTGTCAACCGTGCCAGCATTTACGATCAAAAGGATGGCGGCAGAGGGTGCATGGATGCCAGCTGTCGGAAATGTTGCTACAATCATGTGTTTTGCCATATGCCTTATATTAAATGTCAATCTCACAGGCGGATCTAACCGTGCAATATTCTTCTTGGCGCCTATACTTTTGCTGCTTAATCAAGATTCGGATTTTGTTGCGGGATTTGGGGACAAGCAGCGGTATTTCCCGGTTACTGTTGTGATATCAGGTTACTTGGTTTTAACTTCGCTTTACAGCATATGGGAAGAGATTTGGCAAGGGAATGTTGGTTGGGGGATGCAAATTGGCGGGCCAGATTGGTTTTTTGCAGTGAAGAATTTGGCTTTACTCATTTTATCGTTCCCAAGCCATATATTGTTTAATCAGTTTGTGTGGAGTTACAAAAAGAGGAATGACTCGATGCCGTTACTTACAATACCCCTTAATTTGCCTCCATCGATAATAGCAGATGTCATCAAGATAAGGATATTGGGGGTGTTAGGGATAATGTATTCCGTAGCCCAATATCTGATATCCAGACAACAGTATATGTCAGGGTTGAAATACATCTAGGGTTTTTAGACGAGAAAAAGAGAGAATTACAGAAACAATTGTAAAATTAATGTTTTTGGTAATTTCGGATTCAGGTTAGTAAAGTGATGTTTTCTCTTCTTGTGCTACATGTTAAATTGTAGTCACTAAGATTTTGGGGGTTTCACTTTGTAGAACTTGAATATAGGATGAGCCACAGATGTTCATGCCCTGTGATTTAACAATGAGGTAGTACTTCGTAGAATGATATGACGGGGTGCTTGCGAAATCATAGTCTTGACCCCGATGGCTGAGGGGCATGTTATGTTTTAGCTCAAATATATTGAAAGAATTGCAAAATAATTCACTATGTTTCTTTTCTTTTCTTTTTGTTGGACATGAGTGGCCTTCATTTTTGTTGAGATTCAAGGGCATTTCCTGATGAAGTTGAGCATAAAAACAATCGAGGGTATATAATAACACGTCTCGTTTCAAACAGAGAAAAGTACATTGCAAGTGTTTCGGTTTATTTTAGTATCGTATCTGTATAAACATTTTATTTGGTGAGAAAATAATTCATTGATTTCTACTGAATGTGGAAAAAAGTCTTACGCAAAACTGATACCATTGAGCACCACATAGCTGCTCACCTTAAAAGTAAGACCAGCTACAAGTACAGCCAGGACTTGGGAGTAAGAGTACTGCGATGAAGCCAACTCCGGGGTTATTAGGGATTGCTCATCGAGTGTTTTAGCTGCTTGTTACATTGTTTTTAAACGTACCCAAAAAACAATTGAAAACTGTCTATTGCTTATTTAAGTAGAATAATACTTTAAAACATTTCGATACTTACAATCCAAGCAGATTGATAACTACTTATTGACCGCGAAAATCACAGACCAAGTTAGATGTCGTAAATCTTAAAAACCTGTAAAGCTTGAGCATTATAACATGATCTTATATTATATACTCCATCTAGCCTTTTAAGCATATGAAAAGCAAGAAAGGAAATTTCCACTCCAATTTGTGATAGAAATAGAATTATAAAGCATTGACCCACAAGTCCACAACATAGATTCATAATCCACTAACAGTTAAGATTGTCATCGTTTACAAGCCAAATATCACTGTATCAACATTGAAAGACCTGATGAAGGAGTAGGCCAAATCCATTGCCTTGTGCTTTACACTGCAAAGTTGATTAGCCAGGACCGACTTTAGGAATGTCATAGTGTTCGCTCATGTTGGCAAGATACTGGTTGAATTCTGAAAGCCTGTCACGATGAGACTTATTTGACGTCTTTGCCATCTTCTGCATGTCTATTTTCTGCCTTTGCTCCATATAGCGCCTCTCAGCTGGAGTCATACTATCCAAGTATGAGGCCCCTTCCGATTTTTCACCATCGTTTGTCTTTTCCTCAGCCATTGTTCCCATGTCTGAACCTATATTCAAAAGATTCAAATGTTGATTCTGAAAAAAGAGAAAAAAAAAAAAGAAAAAAAAGACAGCTCTTGCAAATTTTTACTGCCCAAAAGCCAAATGTATTAAATCTTGGCAAGGGAGTATGAAAGCTATAAACCATAAAAAAATTTGCTATCAAAACCCCTATAGAGTATAGACAAATATTCAGTTAGGAGAGCAGTGTAATAGCCTAACGTAAACCATGAGCACCCAAATGGAAGCCACGTGCATACCCTGAAATTCTGTAGCGTCATGTAGTACAAAACCAAAATGACAAGAGATTTGTTGTGGTGGTGAATAATTTGGTCGAATATCTCGGATCAACCACTAGGGGCAAAGAACTATATTTGGTTCATAATAAGATGATGTGCTTGCTACTGACCTAAAGGTTAATGGCTTATCAAAGGTAAGGACTAGGGACTATAGAGGATGCCTTAATCGAGAGGCCAATGTAATGGTCTAATAGTGTGCCCTATCCCTTTTTTTTGTAGCATTGGGTAGGGTTCCATGACTTGTAATCAAACTTTAACCTCGTGTTCGCCTAGAGCTATGCAAGAATAGCTGTGTCAGTTTAATACGAGAAAAAGATGCAGTTCCTGACAACTATTATAATCAAGGTGACATGGCACATATGCGTGCTGTACGTAAGGCAACAGAATACACTTGGCACCAAGTTGCTACATCTCCTAAGCTCATTGGTTACAACATAAAGCACTCAAATTGAAGACCCGCACCAACCACATAGACGGTCAACAAGAATAGTGATGGTTATATAATAGACAGACAAGTTCAAGTTCATGTCATGGAAACACAATAGTCACGCATAAAAACTATCCGTCTATCCATATTCAACTTCATCACACGTCATCTCAACAAAAATAACTACCCAACCTCATTTTCTAGGATTCTCAATAATAGCTCATAAAGGGGAAAGGTCATGCCAGTCAAGGGAGTGTTTGGCAATGCACTTTGAAAGCGACCAATACTGAATAATCACTTATCAGAACAAATTATTTAAGTACCTCACTAATTATAATCATTTTGATTGTAACACGTAAAACAGCCTCAACTAATCAGTCAAATAATATTCAACTTGTTGTAGACTTGTAGCTCACTTCTAAACTAATCATCCGATACCTAAACAATCACACAGTCATCAATAAATCACTTAGGGGGACGTAACGTCCAAGTTCCAACTGACAAAGGGGGTGTTTGGCAACGCATTTCGAGATCAACCAACGCTCAATAACCACTAATCAGAACCAATTACCTATACGCGCTCCTATAACATCACAATCAGATAACCCACCATTTAAGTGTTTCAAAATTATAATCGCCTTAACTAATCAAACAATCATAATTCGATTCGTTGTACCTACTTCTAAACTATTAGGGGGTGTTTGTTTGACTCGTCGTACCTTACTTCTAAACTATTAGGAGTTGTTTGTTTCGGCTTATGGCTTATTTGGTCTTGGGCTTGTGTTTCGTAAGCTCACTTTTTGTAGCTTTTTAAAAAAAAATTCGGCTTATATAAGCTTATTATAAGCCGAAAAGATTCAAAATTAGCCACAAAAAACTAACCTTATGAAACATAAGCCCAAAAACAAATAAGCCATAAGCCGGTTATATAATCCGAAACAAACACCCCCTTACTATTCGATATCGAAAAAATTACACAATGAATCATATATAAAACAATATAATTTATATACCTTCAGAAATTTCATCGCTGATTGTTTTAACAGCTTGTTCAGACAAATTTCTAATCTTATTCTTCTTCTTTTTCTTGGTCCCACCAGCTTTCACGTCAAGTGCCTTACCCTTTAATTTCAGTTTCCCAGTTACAACATTCTCGTATCCCGACATTAATTAAACCTGCAATTAATTAGATCCACTGTTAATTTTTATAAAAAGAAAAGAAACCCTAGTTGTATTTAAAGGATTAGTGGGATGGGTTATGAAGAATGAGATTGTACAGTTGAAGAAAAGGAAATACTTTGGTCGAGTTTATATGTTTGGGTTGATTTATGTAAAAGGCGGAGACAAAAAAAAGTGAATGGGTTATGAACTTATGATGATTTTTGGGAAGGAGGGCAAGATTGGGTTTACTAACAATGGATTTACGGGTATTGTAGGCAACAATTTGGACCTTTTTTTTTTTTTTTTTTTTTAAGTTAATTTAGGTTGTCTTCCATTTTTAAAACCCAAATATTTCTTCCTACTAAACATTCCTACTTTCAAGATTCTGACATATGAAAAAATTAATAGTTTAGATGAAGTGAGATAATAAATGAAATACATGTGTTATATTTCATGTGAGTAGAATGATAAGTATGAACAAAGAGTAAGAAGATATAGCAATACTCCTTAAAACGGTTTTTCAATCAGCTCAATTGTTTTTAATGAAAATTTAAGAATGATGTAGAGTGCAAGAAATGAGATGCTACATGAGCATTTTTGTAATGAGTGATAATACATGGGTTTAATTAAAAGGACGCAAGAGTGATTGTAACTTTAAATGATTTGTCTGATTGCACAATTATCTAGTCGTTTAAGCGTTATGTCACTTTTTTGATCTATTTAATTAAGCTTTTTATCATTTTCCTTTTAATATTTACCGAAAAATTTATAAGCACTCTTTATTAAAACTACTTAAATTGGATTTTAAAAAGTGAACGAGCTTTTGAAATAATTAATTACATTAATATCTTTCTAATAATATTAAGATTTTTGTTTGCGTATACTAATACATTATAAAAGCATGGGTATAGTGGAGGTGACACTTCTTTTTATTTGGGTCCTACATGTGCCACATCACTTTAACACATCCACTTAAAAATACCCCTCATTCACAACTAACTCAAACATCTTCACTTGGGCCCCACCCATCCTCATTTTATTTCTTTTCCATATTTTTCAAACACAATAAAATTCTTTTCATTTAAATAAAAATACAAAATACAATATAAAAATAAAAAAATATACGAAATTTAAAATACATTGCGAAATAAAAAAAGCTACGAAATTTAAACTAATGTTGTTGTTGCTGATGTAGTTGCCAAACATGCTCAATAATATTTCGTTAAAAGGATGGTATAAGTTAGTTTTTTTTTTTTTTTTTTTTTTTTAAATACAAATCAAGTAAAATAAAAATCAGATTCAAAATTCAAATTCAACGGTATACTTTTGAGCGGGGTTATTTAAATTCGTTTTAAAATTCAAATTCAAAATCAAATTCAAATAGAAGCGGGATTATTTAAATTCAAAATTCAAATTCAAA
Source organism: Chrysanthemum lavandulifolium (assembly GCA_022545495.1). Taxonomy (NCBI): domain Eukaryota; kingdom Viridiplantae; phylum Streptophyta; class Magnoliopsida; order Asterales; family Asteraceae; genus Chrysanthemum; species Chrysanthemum lavandulifolium. The sequence goes on from CM040246.1 coordinate 62,187,324, forward strand.
TTCAAATGGTATAGCTTTGAGCGGGATCATATGTGCCTATATATACAACTCTACCAGACACAACTCACACACACAACTCACACACACAAAATTGTCTCGCAAATATTTTTCTCAGCAATTCCCAAGTCCACAACTGTTGCCGGAAACTAGCTTTCCAACTCCAGAAGAATTTGAAGTTTACTCAACACCACCTGAAGATGTCTTTCCGGTTTTCCTACCGGAAAATGTATTTTTAAACACTCCACCTGTGAACAATCCAATTGTTAACATTCCACCTGTTAACAATCCAGCTGCTAACAGTCCACAGGTGGATCTTGAAAACAATCCATTTGTGTTAAGTGAGGCTTCCCTTCGTCAACTTGAACAGGACGAAAAAAATTATAGAGAGATTATGGAATAGGAGGCAAGCGAGGAAGCTTCTCGTCGTGAACAAGAAGCCAGGGAAGCTCAATATCTTAGAAAACTACTTTGACATCATGGAGACAAAGCTCTTTAATGGCGAGTTTTATTCCTCTTCAGTGACGGGGTTGGAACTCGATGATTCGTATTCTTAAGTTTTAGTAGTTTTATTTTCATCAATCTCGTTATAGTTTTTAATGTTTAAGCGTATTATGTATTTAATGTTATAACAACCCGTAAATTTCCGGATTATTATAATAATATTTATTACGTCAGAAAATTCAAATCGGTTATTTTCTGACAGTTGTCAATATTTAGATTTAAAAACAAGAGGTCATCTCGTTTCCTTAAAACCCGACACCGCACACACGATACTTGTCCACTAAGTGTCTGTATAATAAAGGTGAAATTTATCATTGTCCAAGTTAAAATTTAAGCATACATAAGCTTAATCCATTAGTTATTTCCACATACTTTGCAACAAGATAGCAAGCAAGACTAAAAATAAATAACGAAATAAGTGAAATATATATATTTATCATTCAAGGATAATTTACGGAAGAAAACGAGAAGTTATCTCGTGAATCTAGAAACTCACGACACCGCACGCATTCCGACACCAATTAAATAATGGCAAACAGTTATAATCAAATGACAATATAATAAAAATGTCATATTATTACGTTTAAGAAATCGCTTCCGAAAACATAATTTCTATATTCTTCGGATACCGGGAGTATGTTTACTCGAGGATTCGACAAAACACGGAGTACCGATTGTCTTGTTTAGTATAATAAGACAAAGAAAAGAAATGCAATTATACTCGACCCTCTCTCTCCCACGCTTTTCTTTCACTGTTCCTTCTCTTTCCTCTTGTCGACACAAACCAAAACAGACAAACATGGAAATGGAAATTTCTCTCTCCTTGAAGGTCAAACACAAAGGGATAATCTATACCTTCCTCAAGTGCCCCGCTATCACCATAGACCTTCACGAGCATGCCTTGAGGCGGTGTGAAAGAGGACTAATGCCAAGCATGATACTCGCCTACACACAAGGTCAAGGAAGCTACAAGGCTCCATCCTCTTTCCTCATCTCTAAATAGAGCAAAAATCATAGGGTATCTCATCTTTCACACACTACCACCAAATAAAAATTAGGGTTCATGACAAAACAAGGGTTTTCAAAATAGATTGAGGGTTTTGCTAAGAGGAGTATAAGGAAGGTTGTGCAAGGGCTTAATTGTATCGCTTTGTTCGAGTCTCTTCCATTGAAGTTTTCGTGTTCAATTCATTCCTCTCTTGGGTTCATTGTAAGGAATATATTCTTGTCATTCTTTTCATTATTATGGTTGGAATCAAGATTAATTTCTTTTAATCCGAAAATCATTTGAGGTTTATGCAATTCAACTCGATCATACTCTTATACGATACACTGCTACAACAACTATTGTTAAAGAAGTACCACCGATTGACTCTACAACAACAGTTGAACAAAGCTGCTTCAACGACGTTGAACCAACTTGCTTATGTTCTTAATCAAGTACCCCACTGCAGATTTTGATGCAAATGCATTCTTTAACCCATTTGCCAATGAAATGCTGCTTTTTGATGTCGCGAAATCATCAACAAACCATTTGAATCCTCAAAATCGCACAATGTCTACCAACATCAACCCTACACATCGTTGGACAAAAGACCATCCTCTTGAGAACATTATTGGCAACCCGAATCAACCAACCGTTACAAGACAACGTCTTCACACGGATGGTGAACATTGCATTTATGCACTCACTATCTGCCAATCGAGCCTAAAAATATTAAAGACGCAATGACAAAAGACAACTAGATTGAATCCATGCAAGAAGAACTCAACCAATTCAAACGTCTTGAAGTATGGGAGCGGTTGAAAGACCAACGAGGGTCTACGTCATTGGTCTAAAATGGATTGGAAGAATAAATTGGATCTTTGAAGGGAACGTAATCGAGAAACAAGTCACGTCGGTGGCTAAGAGTTATAGGCGAGGAAGAGGTATTGACTTTGAAGAATCATTCGCTCCGGTTGCTCGTCTTGAGGTCGCTCGGATCTTTCGCGTTCGCGCTCATATGAATATAACGGTCTTTGGATGGACGTCAAAACCGCTTTTACGAATGGTCAACCGAAAAAGCAGATATGTCGGCCGGTACCGAAGGATTCGTGATCCCGAGTTCTGAACCATGTCTCAAACCGAACAAAGCTCAGATGGTCTCAAACAAGCTCCTCGGGCGTGATACGATAAGTTATCATCCTTCCTCATTGCTAATAAATTCACCAAAGGTTCGGTCGATCCTACACTCTTCATACAATATCACGGGCTCACATCTTAATCGTTCGAATCTATGTAGATGACATAATTTTTGGGTCAACACATTTAAAATACTCAAATGCTTTTGCAAAATTAATGACAAAACATTTTGAAATGTCAATGATGGGTGAACTACATTCTTTCTAGGAATGCAAGTTCATCAATCACCCGTGGTATTTTCTTGAGTCGGTCAAATATGCCCTTGAATTGTTAAACAAATTTGGAATGCAAACCTGACACCTATGCCACACCAATGGCTCATACCAAGAAGCTATATCTTTGATTTACATGGAAATTGGTGGACCCTACCAAATCCGTAGTATTATTGGGTCTCTCATGTATCTAACAACTAGCGGGCACGATATTGTGTTTGTCGATATCTTTGCTCCCATTATCGATCGAGACCAACTGAAACCCACTCTGCGAGGCTAAAGAATCCTCCGATACATCAAGGAACCATTAACTGGGGATCCGTATCAGAAGGATTCGGTTTGAACTAATAGCTTTTTCGGGGCGATCACGCAAGATGCTTAGACTCACGGAAAAGTATTCGTGAGCATTACAATTTCTTGGTGATAAAGCGGTGTCATGGCAATCGAAGAAGCGGGATTGTACATCGCATCATCAACCGAAGGCGAATATGTAGCCATATGCTGCGTGTTGTGCTCAAGTCATTTGGGCGAGAACACAACTCAAAGACTATGGTTACGTGTTTGACAAAATCCCGATGTCTGCGACAATCGGTGCTATTGCGATCTCGTGCGACTCGATACAACATTCGAAATCAAAGCACATCGATCTTGATATCATTTCATCAAGGACCACGTGGAGCAGGTAAAGTTGAATTATATTTTGTGGGTGCAGAATACCAATTGGCGATCTCCTCACCAAAGCCTTAGCTCTGCTAGATTTAATGAGTTGGTCCACCGGATTGGTATGCGGTGTTTGACTCAAGAGGAACTGGATGAACTCTTAAAACATTCTTAAAACCGATCAAACACCAAAACCTCTTTTGTAAATATTTTCAAAACAAAATACAAAATATAAAATCGATAAAACAACAAAAATACTCTTCTATCTATATTTCTTTTAACGTGTGAGTACAAATCTTAGTCAACACTCAAATCTTTCAAAATTCAAGTATTTTTCGATTAAGTGTTGAGGGAAAGCAAATATTTTCAGTTTCATAAAACCTTGTACTTGCATGTTATCTAATCTCGGTTGTTTCTTTACTAATGGTGGTCACTTTTCGGTTTATGACACTCCTCGGACTAAAATTTATAAAACTTCATTATTTCTTAAGTCGAGGTGAGTGTCGTCAATTTCTTTCAAATATCCTTTGTTTGGTAACCAAAATGGAAGTTATGGACATTGGATGTAAATGGAAAAGGTGGAGGGGCTAAAACTGTCAAAAGCTCAAAGTTATTTTAATAAAACCTCCACCTAACACATTAACTCTTCACATTTATTACTCAACCTAACCCAAATCCTACGCGTAAAAACTCATCCTCAAATCCGTGTTTTTGATCATCAAACTGTAAGTGTTTTCACGTTTCTAACATGATTACAAACAAAGGTTTTTAATATCATAAACATCCAACGGTTAAATCTCATGTTTTAATGAGATTTATGTTCTACGCGTAATATAAGAACACAAATTCTTCATTTGAGTGTTATTGGTTAGAATGGTTGTGTTAAAACGTTTATCTAATCATATTGAAACCATCTCAATCTTTAAAACTCACCCAGAAATACGAATTGATTGATTCTTGAATTTAGGGTTTATGCGTATATTTGGGGGTTTACAAGTGTGAACGTTTTTGGTTAAAAAGATTGTTGTGTGATGTTGTTTACAAGATGAATTGATCATATCGATGTTTAGAATCAACCCAGAAACACTAATTGATAGTTAATTAGAAATTAGGGTTTATGTTCTTGATATTTGGGTATTTTTGACTCGTTGAGAATTTGATGTTAAACTTGGACAGAACAACTCACTTGACTTCTTAGTATTACCAGAACAAGTTTTGTGCATTTCCTATGGCTAGAATTCTTAGTCGTAATTCCTAGGGTTTAGGTTTACGCATAAGTCTTCTTACGCATAAATGTTTTATGAGTAATTCATACTTTGTTCTGATAAAGATTGAATGTATGAATTAAGATTGGTGTTATGATGGACTTATTTCGGGTTTACTACACGTGAAAATTCGAATCAAGGTTACTTGCCATCTACGCATAAGGATCACCTTACGCGTAGTATGTTATCGTAAAGAGAAATCTTCGGCGTAGCGTTCTGGCGTGAGGTTCTACATAAGGGACTCTGCGTATCCCGTGAAGGATATGCGTAAGCGATGACCTCTACGCGCAAGGTTGACTCTTACGGTAAGCCTTACGCGTGAGTTCCATATCGCTTCTGGCGTAAGCTCTACGCATAAGGCCCTCTTTCCCACGTGTAAGTCAAGAACCTCGCGCATAAGCTTATGCTTACGCGTATACCACTCTGTTTATGAATTGTTCGGCGTGCAAACTTGTAAATAAATAAATCATAACGTCACGAAACCAATAGTGTCACTAATAAGCTTAAGCGGTTAATATGTTGTGAAAATAAGTGAAAACATGAACTTTAAAACTTAAAGTTAGTCAACTCACGAAACTTATCACGGCGTCATTGGACTATTGGACAAACAAGTGACTTTGGACTCGTAACAATCATCGACATATCACATTCAATAATTAGACAATAAGACCATCATTGACTAACATAATGTCTTCGATATGTTGGTTCTTTTGGCTAAATATCTTTCGGATCACGACATGGATGCTCAATTACAAAGCGTGGAAGCACCAAATGTTCTCACCATTCTTTGATATCTTCCCTAATGGTTATCCAATGAAGATAGGAAAGAACAACCTTCGTGTTGATTTTGATACTCTCACCGCTCGAAATCCTCTTGTTTAATTCTTTGTGGATATTACGAAGAATCATCCATATCGAACATGCTCACCAATTCCTTTCGATTACCTAAGATCTATATTCATGAGCTACGGAATACAATGCAAAGATCAAAGGACAAAATGTTGTGACAGTGGCGCTCGATGACAAACAAGTCACCATCACTGCGGACTTAAGGGCTATTCTTCTCATCCACATCATCGAACCAAGCGAATACAATGCCGCACCAATCTGAAGAGGCGTTTCGCAATTCATGATCGACATTGGTTATGGCGAAGCTACGGGAGTAATCACTAAGCATTCATACGTGGATCTTAAGAATATTCCTCGACCATGGAGAACTCTACATCATAATCACCAAATCTGTTTACGGATGTGACAATGGCTATGACCATCCCAAGCTCATGGAACTGCAGATCTTTTGGGCTTTGGTCAACAATAAACACATTGAAGTTGAAGCTACGATATGGGACGACATGATGTCATTCCTTAAAAAGCTTGGCACCAAAATCCGTATGTCGGATATACCAAGCTGTTGATCTAACGAGCTCTAGGGTATAATCGATATTCCTTTAAGACTCAATGACCCCAAACAACACTCCATGTTGTATGAGCCCACTCTCGGTCGGTTAAGGACTCTACAACAAAGAAACAAGGTCGGTCTTGCGGATCACCTTATAACCGATGATATCAAACAAATGTACACGTCTAAACGATATATGGTAGCGGTTGAAGAAGGCAAAGTAGGTTTTCGATGAAAAGTCCGTTGGTATACCTACAAGGAAAACCGAAGAGGAAGTGCGAAAGTGTTACAACAAGCGAGAGTCAAAGAAAGTTCCCAAAGAAAACCTCCACTCAAAGGGACGGTTCCCTCAGGAAGTTGTTCTATTCCATTCCCAGTGAACCGCAAAGAAAGCTAGTGGATGGCTACGATGAAACCGAATCGAGACGAGGAGGTCACCTACTCTAAAGCGCAACCGATGTTACTCCAACGGTGGCTAAACCTCCCGGTCAAAAGGCGACCAAGGCAAAGGGAAGAATCCGTGCTTGAGCAAGAAAAAAAGCTCGGATGAAGAGCCACCGGATCCGACTACGGGAAGAAGTTTCTTGAATTGGTTTCCAGCCGGTAACTCAAATGTCTAAGCGATTCGCAACATTTACCTCTTACGAAGGTAAATTGTTTGAAGCATTCTTGGAATACCAACTCAAATCGGCATGCAGAGAAGAATCGAAGACCTAAGCGTCCAAGAGGCGATGATGATAAGGGATAAGGATAAAGATAGCGAACCAAAATGTTCAAAGAAGTCGATGAAACATCCTCCATGCCACACTCCACCACGGACTCCATCTCCAACGATCTCCTCCATGCTCTTCTACTAACAAACCTCGGGACTACGAGGTTACCACCTCAGAACGGAAACCGGTGATCACTTGAGTATCTTGGTGGTGACGGTGAGGAAGTCTGCGAGCCCCAAGCAACAACCCACCTCTCCCGCTTCAACAAAGAAACCATCATCCTCATCAAGGCGAAAGAAAGAGGACGCTTAGGTCGATGTCGCTCATGGCTAAGCGAAGGCGACCGAGTATGATTGATTCTCCACACTTGTTGATGCTACTCCCGCCCTAAGCGATGATCCGGATATGGTAGAAGGTCATCACGTTGGAGCATTCTAAGCTCTGTAGAGAAAAGTTCCGTGTGAAGAAGATGACAAAATCATAGTTGAAACAAATCAAGAATGAAGCATTTCAACTACTCAAAGACAGACTCGAGAAGTGCTATTGAAGTTGAATATCACCTTGAAAATATAGCACGAGCCATGTCTAACAACATTGATTGGCTCAACCGAATCAAACATCGACTTCTCCGGAAGAGACAAGGCTCCATACTACACCGATCGGTCTAAACCTCTACCAGCGATTGTGACCCGGATCAACCTAAGATTCCATTCCGATACTTCTTCAACAATGACACGGAATTTCTTCACACGGTAGTGATGGTTCTAAGAAATATGCTACATCAACTTACACTTCCATTCCGGTGCCGCCATATTCCAAATCAGTATAGCCATTGAAGAAAATGCTATGCACATGTTTTCCAATAGTGGAAGCAGTATGACATTTATGCAATGTCACGGATTCACCATGAAGTCTCAACATGAAGTGTATGAAGTGATAAAGGGATCGTTGTTGTTAAACATGTCACTCTCGTCTAAATGGGACTACACTTTCCTCAAAAACACCGTGGTCAAAAGACAAGATAAAGAGGACTATGCTTTACGTGAAGTGGACTTTCGTAATTTGTCTCTCAATGACATTGAAGATCCAGTATTCTTGCCAAAGTAACAGGGAAGAATGAGACAATTCGACTAAAATCCAACGTGAATACATCAAGTCGTGCTCATCTTCATCGAAGCATCGTAATCCGAGAACGTGTAGAAGACTTGCAACTTGCCGTTGAATCATATCAAACATGTGTCAACTTTACGGACCTCATTAGAACTTCACGACATCAACCATCTTCCTGATTCACTCTCAAGATAAAACCGTTTGGTGTAGTTTACCTTAGTGAACTACATCGCAATCGCTATGATAGGCGTAGAGATCTTCTTAAATTTGGAGATCACACCTTGAAGAAAGTCGGGGATGGGTTAGCTTATCGCTTAAAGGAGATACATGAAGGCATCGGTCGAGAAGAGATGGAATTCTCGGGATAAGCGGGATGTGAAGAGGATCATCACTCGTGATCGATGAAAGGTTATACTGAAGGGACCGGTTTAGAACTTTGGAGAGCTTTGTAGGTGGTCGTCCCAGATTACTCTCACAGCTATCAATGCCACATTCGCATTCTGGAGATATTGATGGACTACCCGGTACCCCTTAAAGCTGTTTCAATTTCATATTAATTTGGATGTATGATTATTTCATGACAATGGCTTGTGCACACATCACGAGTTGTACAACCCGTTCTTGTAATGAAAGGACCACGTAGTGCGCTTGATTGCCCAATCCTTATAAAAGTAGCGAAGCTTCTTACTTTGAGTAAAACCTATCAAACCTTTCTCTTTTCAAGGTTTTGCTCAAAAGAACAAGCACTTCCACTACGTTTTCAAAACCTCAAAAGTTAGTATTACTTGTTGAGGGGACTATTTGCTAAAACTTTGTTCACAAATTGTTCTTCGTGACAATCTTCCCACAAAACTTCGAAATGGTCATATTTAATATCAAACGTTATCAAAATAACATTTATATGCCATTTTGAGGGAGAAAATTATTTGATAAGAAATATGTTGATTTGCTATTGAATGAAATCGTGTGAAAAGACTTAACCCATGAATTGACGGGATACGAAACGGTCGTACATTGAAAAGATTTGTCTTCCAAAGACTTATCCAAGTAAATTGCACCTATTCGAGAAGCTCTTGATAGACATGAACTTTTTACGGGTTTGACAACCTTTCGAGGTTTGTCCACACCTTCAAGGTAGCTATTAGAGCTAGTTGTCACCTAAAGGCCGACAATGTTACTCTTTAACTATGCATCGTAGCCGTGTCCTGTGGGAATTGTCTATCTTTAGTCGATCAATTCAAAAGTGCGCTCTTCTCTCACCGTGCAAATTTCATCAAAACACTTAAGCTTACGTGTGAGGAGTATTTCACCAATGATCAAACTCTTCTGAGTGGTACAAAATGTTTTCAATCATAACCACTTTGAGAGATTTTCAAGAAAATGGTTTTATGGCAACATAGGTTAGTCATGGAGTTATAAGGTGACTAAGGTTAGAATAACCATCCTATGATCCGCTTGAGTAGGAGGGATCTACCCAGGACATCATAAATAGTTAGTACTTAAAAGTCCTTAGGTATGATTATAAAAAAGGAGAAAATGAGAATTGGAGAAAAAGGAGTTGAAGAATTAAAAGAAAGCAAATAAAAGGGTGAAAAGAAATAGCCCTCCAGCATTATTCAACTTAGGACATAACCGGGTTCAATTCATATACTATCGGGTCGTCACTAGATGACCACCGGTATTGAAGATAAAAGTCGCCATGGACCCAGTGGCGCATGCACTAAACCTTGTTAGCCACTCAAGTTTCTCCCGCGAAGCTTGTTTCATTCTCATGTGGAACTCTCGTAAACTATCGGCTTTCTCTTGAGATTCTTTGGTATTGAAGAAGGAGCCCTCTCCCTAGTCTCCGCTTAGGAAAACCAAAGTGCACTATTGAGTCTAGAGCCACGAGATTCATCAAAGATCTCTTAGGTATACTTGACAATTCATCGCTTGTCGTTCAACAATAAGACCGCAAGTGATATATTATCGTTGTCCTTCACGGATCTTAGCTAATCTGTCGAGACCATTTATGAGAGGTTCACATATGTGATCCTCGGTGATTGAATGGAAACTCGCTGCCGGTCAACATCAAACAGACTCGACAAAGCAGTGCACTTTAGTAACTCTCATGGATTATGCTTAGTGTGTCTCAAAGCGGTCTACTGATCGTGAGGTGATGCTTGATGTACCTCGGTGACTCATCAGAAGCAAGTGTACCTCGGTACATCATGTTATCTCACTTATGGGACTCCGGTTCAGAATGGCCTTTGTGAGAATTAGAGATGTGTTTTCACACTATCTTTGTTAACACCCTCGAAATTCAAATTGTAAGTCTGGGAATCCGCTTATTACTAACCGTGTGTATGTTTTTCTTCTTATGGAAGCTCTAGAGCGGATGATCGCAGATTCTTCACATGCCCATACCAACATCATCACTAATGCAAGTTCTCTCAAAAGGCAACACAAAAGTCGGAATGATTCTTCGTCAAATCACAAAATCTACAAAGTTTAAAGACTAAGAGAACTTCGATCGATCGTAATCCAACGTTAAAGAGTGTGTGAGCATGTTGGAGAAAGGCGTGAGACACCTTTGGAGCAACGAGCGGACTGATGCGACAACAACAACATACTATCACTATCATCACAAAGAACAAAGAACTAAAGAACAAAGAAATCAAAAGGCGTCAAAGCGAGAATACTTCTAAAGTTACAAGATCCACCTGCTGAGGAGATTGTTCAAATCAAGGCACTTCTTCTCACAAGAAGAGAAGAATGTCGGAAGACATCAAAGCTACTATTACATCGGCACTTACATCGTTTATCACTCTCATCATTCATCAATAACACTTGGGGAGATTGTTGGAATCACTCCTAAACCTTAATTTAAGTGTTAGTGATTCATATGTAATAGTTAGCTTAATATGGCCTTTATGTTAGTTATTAAGCTAAGGCTTATGTAGAAGGCCCATAAGCCTTGGCCCGAGCCATAAGAAGGAAGGAGTCTAGATGTGTTGCCCTAGCTCCTTTCACTATAAATCTCTTGTATAACCCTCACTGAGGTTGGTTGATCAATGCATACATTTTCCTCGCATAACTATTCTCATATCATACGTGTTTGTGTGTGTCTTGTTCATCGATCCTTTCTCTTCTCTATTTCTTATATTGATGCTTGTGTTACTAATATGGTGACCTTACATCAACGTTTCATGTTTTATCATCTCTCGAGCGTTTCGACGTGATTAAACCTAAACAAACTTGAGCTAGAGGATTTTAGTGGTGTCCCTAGTATCAAGCGTTACTTAGATAAATCTAGTAATTCCAAGTCATGTATCATTCATTTTCTTAGTTTTAGAGTCATGTATATCATATCCATAGTTTTATTAAATGAAATTAAATGCTACTTGCTATATTTGAGTATATGATATGATGTTGTATAATACATATCTCACTTTGATGTTAACATTATTTGTTATATCACCATTCTTTGAATTCGGTCATCACCAGACGGGATCCCTCGCCTAGACGGATCCCTACAAGGAGGGCAAGTGGGATCCGTGGTCGAGAGAACTATTTTACTCGCTAACAACATGAGTCACATTTGCAGGAAATTATGCATTATACTTGTTTTCTAACTTTTGTTTTGTAGTTATTCAATTTACACATGAAGACTTTGACACCCTAAAAGCTAGGGAGCTTTGTGTCAAAGCAATACATTAAAATTACTTGCAATATTAGGATTACATTTCATGACATCCACTGCAAAGTTGCAATCATCAAGAAACCTGTCATCACATAGGCGAAATCTTTGCAAACTTAGTTGCAAATGAACTAACTTAGTATTATCTTTCTTGGCCCTCTACATAGGGATGGACTCGTCAAGGAGAGTTAAACGAGATCTTTTCCGTTACTACTTTCTGCTTTTGCTTTCTTTTCTATTTTTCATGCTTTTCTTAAAACAACATGTTTGTTTACTCGAAGCTCTTTTGTTTCGACAAAGGGAGAATAAAGTAAAACTACAAATTCAAACACGTTTACAATTTTAGCTTTTCCTTAAAATAATTTTATATTTTGTCATCAACAAAAGGGAGATTATTAATACAAATAAGCCGTAAAAGCGTTCATTTATATTTTACGATCTTCTAATGTTTTGTCGATAACCAACGTAAAATCATGTTAACAAACAAATAAAATCGTAAATGGTTTGAGCCAATAGTTTTCTAACGCTTACGCTTTCACATAAAACACAAAACAAGTATAAGTGATTTTATGATTTAGTATTACATATGTACAACAACTAGTGTTTACATATTAGGGTAAAATATACACATAACTAGTATGTAGTATATTGGGTAATATAAATGGGTAGAAACTTAAGTATAATAACCCATTGACCAAATACATTGAATGTAGTTGGGTGCAACCCAAAGTCCATGACCCATATCCATGGAGCTTGACCCATAACCCAATACATGACATCATGCTTATGTCATATATGGATAATATCCATAACCTTGGTATTTACCATACCCGTTTGACTAGGTGCATTGCACTCATGAGATACATTGTATCTAATAAAAGACCCATGGATCAACCCATAACCCATGACCCATGACCAAAATACCCATGGGTAAGAGGGGCGTCCACGGATCCTAGCTTTATGTGAGACGGATCCCTTTAGGGAGGATCCGGGAACATTAGGCATTTTCTCTTATAAATAGTGAGCCATTTCTTTGTTGTTTCACCCTTTCTCACATACTCTCCTTGGGTTAAAACTCTCTAACCCGGATCAAGTGATCTATGTTTTTGTTTTTGTTTTTGTGATTCTCTGGGTTCCTCTTGTGGCGAGATCACCACCTTTGAAGTCAAGCAAGCTCAAGTCCATGATTTGCCATGCTTCCTCATCATCAAGACTACTGAAGTCCTCTTGTTGATGGTTCTTTTCTTTCTACTAAGAAGTGTAGCGTTAAAGACATTAGTGAAAGATGTCTCAAGTGTCAAGACAAAGACATTAGTGAAGGGTGTCGATCATCTGTATTGTAGGCATTATTGAAGGGTGCCTAGAAGTCAAGTCACAAGACATTAGTGAAGGGTGTCTTGAAGATCTAGTTAAAGGCATTAGTGAAAGGTGCCTAAGATGTACATTCGATATGGTGTGTTTTGATGTACAAGATAGATTAGTATTGGATTCAAGGATATTGATATCCTTGATGATGTTGTAATAAGGAGTTGGTCTCCTTTGGGATTAGTCGTTGGTGTAGTGTTGGGTAGTAGTTCCTCCAAATAGATTGACATAAGTCGATCTAAATAGTTTAAAACAAGTTTTAATCGGCAAAACTATTCAACCCCCTTCTAGTTTTCCACTTTCTATTATAATCGAGTCTACGTGCTAGGTTAGGGCTTGATTGAACAATCAAACTTTATTCACTTAATTTGGTCGTAAGGAAGACTTGTGTCTTGGTGACCAAGCCTAGATCGTTGTAGAATCTAGTTGGGGTTTGATACTTCCGGTGGTAGGTCTTAGTGGTCTTTGTGGTCTTCTTGGGAAGTCAAATCAAGAGATTCTTTTGGGTGGTTTCGAGGCGGAATACCGTTGGGAGTAACTCTTCTTTGTAGTATTGATCTTAGTGCATATTGGTGGAATGAAGTTTTTACGGTTTGTAGGCCACCAAAGGAATATACTTAGTGAATAGTATTGTGTCGTGGATTCGAAATTAGGCGTACGGATGGTATAAACCCCATCGAACAAGTATATATCGTGGTGTCTCTTGCTTGCTTTATATACTTTGGTTGTGCTTGTGTTGTGGTTGTTGTGTATAAACCACTTGAAGATCTTTGAGGCTTGAAGTCTCTAAATTTGAAGAAGCCTAAAGACCGTATTCACTCTATCACGGTTCAACAAAACAATCCTCGAATAATGAACAATGTTTCCTTTGATGTCATGTCAATCTTATTTTGATATGAGATACTTCTAGCAATGATTGCATAGAAATGTGCTTATTGTTTTGAAAGATATTTCATTTTGAAATCGATGCTTTATTGAGAGGTCCGTTGTGATATCTAAGTTTCTTGAAATCAATCGAAAATGGTTAAAGTCCCCATTTAACATGTCATATAGAGTATATAGCGAAAAATCTCTAGATTAAAAAAGAAATCTTGTTTTCCGGTCATCACTCTAGTTGATTGGGATTGTCAATGTATTTAGTCGTATACTAGAATTGTTGAGCGTGAGATATCTAATACAATGCTTGTGCAAGTCAAGGAAGTATTGAGTAGATCATTTTTGAGGATGTCAATAATTATTGGATCACGTGCTTCAATTTTAGGGGATCTAAGTCAACCATGCAGTTTTTCCTTTATAAGGAATAATATGAATGAATGGAATATCATGTCTTTACACCAATTTTTCACACGCGTTTTCTCTCTTTCTATTTCGACTTCTCAAGAAATCCCGTTTCTTTTGGCTCACTTCTCTCTTTTCTCTCATTACTGTTTTCTATGATCACTTGATTATCTCCTTCTTTTTTCTGTATGTCATTTTTTGGATTATCGTTATGTTAATACAAATAATGTCAAAATTATTCGATCTTTACATATTTTGATAATCACAAAACATAAGATAAAAATATGCATGATAAGTTTTTAATCGAGAAAGCTCGTCTCAACTCGACATCACTTAAGGTATGTACAAACAACTTACCAACTTTGTTAAGTGCCCAAAAAGTTATTTTGTCCTAAAACTAACATTTTCATAAATGTGACAAAAGTTTTTACAAATAACTTTTACAAAATATTTTTGTAATTAAAAGAAATATTTTATTCATAAGAAAATATTTGAATTTGAATTTACCCGCCCAAATCAGATAAATTTTCACTAAATAAATATTTCCCCACTAAAGGACAAAAAGAGAAGTGCATTCTAGGGGACGGCCCCTTATAGACCGACGTTTCCTTTACTATAAGGGACCGTCCAACATTAAAGGACCGTCCTACGCTCCTTTTGGTACCTATAAATACTACACTATTCTACAGAAAAATTCACCTCTTGAGCACTAAAATTTTATGTCTTCTTCAATCACTCAAATCTATCTTCTTAGATCACATTAACGTGTTATAACTTGTTTACGAGTGATCCTATCCTTCCTCCCTCAAAGTGAAAGAGAAGAACGCTCATATTCATCTAGAAACGAAGTGTAGAAGTCTAGTCATCCACAACGTAACATTTTTACATTTCTCTTCTCAACCTAAAATCTATATATCTTGATTCTTGTATAAGTGTGTATATCCGACTTATGTGTAAGATCAGATTTTAGTTGTGTGTAGATTCGGACTTAGTGTTGGTCCGTAGGTGTTTGTGGTGTATTTGACTTGGTAGAACTCCATGTAGTATCGTGTGTTGACTTGGATTTGGTGAAGGTCCAAGTGAACATGGTGTTAGATCGTGTGGGATTGTGCTTTGGTGTGTAGATTGGTTCTAGCTAGGATTAGGAATCGAACATTCCACTTATTATCGTAAATTGGTGTAAGCAAAGTTGTATGGTTTGCTCCACCTAAAGAGAGCTTGTTGACATAGTGATTGTGAAACTCTTGAGTGTGATACTCGAGGTGTGGAGTAGGAGAAGTGAGTTTCATAGTCGACGACTATAAATCTCCGTGTCTGGTTTGATCGTTTCTTCTCTTTACTTCTCTATACTCTTTACTTTCTCACTCTTGTTTATATTCATTTTTTTCATATATTGTTGACTTGATTTCACACAAACTTGAATCTAAAAGCTTTTGAAAATAACTTGAAAAGTTTTCTAAAAAGTAATTAAAATGGTAAAACTATTCAAACCCTCCCCTTCTACTTTCCACAATTAATATCGAGGAGTTAACAAGATTTTAAAATATGTTGTATTTTAAAAACTAGAATCAATCAATGGATTTTGAAAAATATCATGAAGGAAATCTCACGAGAGACCACCACGTTCCAAACTCGATTTCTTCATTTATTGGGATCGGATTGAAACATATGTAAAATCAAAAGATCATGATCTTTGGCATGTTATTCTTGAGGTGACTTTAAACCTATCAAATAAAATCCAAAAACAAAAGAGATGAGGTTCGATGGAACTCTAGCGAGGACCAACATATACTTGGGGCGTGAAGACCCGGTTCGCGCCAAATACCCACACTTATTTCCCTAGGCGACCCCGCGTCCACATTGAGAGTTAAAATTCGGGGACCGAATTTGATTGACGGGGAGAAGTCTTGTAGAATCTGTAAAATTCGAGTTATCAATAAACATTAATCAATAAGTAATCTACTATTCTTGTTTACTTAACCATTTTTACGTTACAATGTTTTTTATATATATATCGTGACAACGAGATGATTACCATTACGGGATTACATTTCTTTGGGACGAGCTTACACGCGTACCGCAATGTTCCAATTATCACCAAAACACAATATCTCACTCACAACCCCCCATCCACAGTTTCTCTTATTGGGCCCCAGAGCACTAACAAGACCCTTAATGATTCCTATATGGGCCTTAATACAAAATTTAGCCCAATAACCAAATCCGATAAACATAACAAAATAAGTTCATATCTATCTCGACGGGCTATCACTTTGCCTCGTTTATTCACGATTTCGACAAACAAGCTATCTCACAATTACATGACTCGATTAAGCGAATGAAAAGGAATTAGCAACAAAAATGTAAACCTAGTTCGAAAACTAATAGCTAAACTAAACCCACTACTCATGTTCGACATATACCTCGAATGGGCCAAAGTGCTCACAAATTTCCTAAACTCTTTCTAATGAGTTCCATACGACTCAAATGAGTTTTCATAAGTGTTTTATTTGATCTTTCATGTTGTATTAACTTTAAAGGTGTCCTCTAAACATATTTGGTCATGTTAAAATGTCACTTGGACCCTTTCAAGACCTAATAAACCAAACGAGCCATGGGATGTATATCATTTGATTATATGTTCTAACCAAGAATTCTAAACTCCCAAATGTACTCTTGTAAAATGTATTAGTCATGTTATAACCTTTCTTATACTCTAACCATTCACAAATAAAACCACAAGGTCGTTATTAGTTTACACCTCACTAAACCGACTCTTAAACTCGTTTAGACCTAACCACTTGCAACAACTTGTAAACACACTCAAGTACCCACTTAGACCTAGCTTACACTTCCCATACTCTTATCCTAATCCTTTAAACATCTCATCACCCCGACTTGGTTATTTTTCGGTATATATAGAAACCCCATGCATCTCTAGTTCACATGTATACTCACAATCATAAACTTTCCAAGTCACTTCCTAGGGATACGTGTGAAGTAAGATCCAAAGTTCTAAAGGTTAGAATACACAATCAAATCATTCAAGAGTCACTCGTGAATCCTTGCTAGGTGGTCTAACGAGCTACAGTCCCTTACACCAAGTCTAGTCTCACAACTAAGATATCCCGCCCTTTTGTGGTGTGGTAAGCCTACTCAACAAACACTTAGTTTATTTTCATGTTTTTAGTTACTCTTTAAGCATGTATGACCATGACGAGCTTTCCTCTTTATTTGCATGGTCTCGTATTCCATGTTATTATATTAAAGCGGTCACTTGATTCATGGTATAGTGTGGCTTGAAGTAAAATACTTGTTAGTAACATGTAACAAAGCTTACACCATTTTATAACACTTTCCTAAGTCGTCTTGACCCACCATTTTACTACGTTTTATACAACAAACCATGGCAAAACTTTACTAGGAATGGACGTAATAAAACTCTTCGAATGTGTATCAAGTTAAGCTAAGTGTATGACCCATTTCTTCATAAGCTAAACTAACGAGCTACATGAATAAGCCGCTTTGATAAGATCATTTAACGGCTCATTAAGCCCCTAAGCTAAGCACCCTCATCACAGTTATGTACTACAAATATATAGTTAATGGGCCTTAAACGGGCTCAAGCCCATAAACAGTTTTCTAATAAGCGGATCTATAAAAGCGACCCATAAGCGGTTTCAATAAGTTAAGTTTGACCCATTACAAGCCGGCATAGCCACTAATAAGCTCTTTCATTAATAAAATCATTCCATAAGCTTGTATAAGTTGTATTAAACTTATTTGGAAAATAAGAATACTAAACTTTTGAAACTACGATTTTGGACTAAAAATGCAAAATATATGCAAATTGGTTAAAAATGTAACTTTTATAAAAGTTAGGGTAGAAGTTGTCAATTTAATAACTTGAAGTTATGGCGAAAATATAAATAGTTTTGAGTATAAAAATAAAATATTTGAAGGTTAAAGGCTTAAATTGTAAATATGTCTCATTTGGACTAAAATGCAAAATGTATAACGTTAGGGTTTAAAGTGTAACTTTCCTACAATTTGGTGTCAAAACGTCATTTAGTAACTTAAGAGTATAAAATGAATATTTGGAAACCATAGTACTAAAATAAAATCATATTAGAAAAATCGAGTAAAAATGTAAATATATTATAGTTATGCACTAAAAATGTAAATGTTTTACTATTAGGGTTGAAAATATAAATTTTATATAAGTTGAAGCTTTATTCAGAACACACTAATATTTTATAACATATATCCTCAGAATATAAACAAACATTTTAATATATAACATATAACAAACATTTTAATATATAACATAGCTTATCGTCAACTAAATTTTGAATAAACGATATCTACAGATACTAAATACATAATAACAAATTAATATTACATAAAATAATATTGAATTTGAACTTTAAGCATTTGAAGCACTTTAAGCATTTTAAGCCATCCTTGCCACAATCTAGTTCATTACTCGATGCCATTTCAATAATCATTATTCGCATCAAGTCAAACTTAAAACTTATAGGATCTCGGACTTCCATATTATTCACTAGTGTGTTGGAGCTGTTCCTACATCATTTGACATCACTTACTTTGTCTCATCGCCACTAGGTGAGCTCATAGTCCCACTTTTATATATTTTACAAACTCGTGGAGATACATGCTGGCCCGAACACAAGTATTTTTGTATGCTATGCACGATTGATATTGCCTAAGTTACCACTATTGCCAAAAGCCCCTCATATCATGAACCATTAATTACTTGTGAGTGAACGCGAATATAGTGAATAGATCTATTGGTAGTTGACAACCCATTTGAGTTAGCCAGAATGGTAACAAAATGCACTTCATTTGAGCAAACAATAGGAATATGGAAAATTTCTACACGAGGGCCCCTTATTTACACCATTTATTGTGGGTATTATTTATATCATTTCTATGATATCACACACGTTAACGTTTGAGTGTCATGAGCCGTAGGGCAATATACTGAATTGCAATATTATTGATTTCTATTAAAATTGTATTTCTATGTAATTATATAAACTGAGGCTTGTGCTCAACTGATTATTATATTTAAGCGCTATGGATTCACTCAACAATTTTGTTGACTTTTTAGCATGTTTATCTCAGGTAATTGAAGAAGCATTCGAGGCACGGAGTGAGCAATAAACTGTTGGTCTTTGGTGTTAAATAAAATATCATTCATTTTAAACTATTTTATATCTTTTGTGATATGCAAAACTCTAGAATCTCTTTTGTACTTGAAATATTAAATGAATGATAATAATTTATAAAACGCCTCTTTTGAGTCGTTTCCTATGATTATATCATTTCTTTTGTTTTAATGAATGAAACTACATGTTTGTATGCTTTATAGTTATGTTAATATGTTTGGTGCAACAATACATAACTCATTTGGACGTTACGTCACTATTTATATCTACATTCTTGCCAATAAGTTGCGGTACACGGTTCCCAATTTTGCTGGATGGATCCCTCATAAGAAGGATTCGGCGAGACCCGTTTGACAAATTATAAATTTTGAGCTAATTTGAAGCTCATTTGCAGAAACAATGCACCATATACTTGTTTCTAACATTTATTTTGTAGATTTTCAAAATACATGAAGACTTTGACACCTCAACTAGGGGTGTGCATCGGTAGCCGGGAACCGGATGGCGAGGCACGGACCGGACCAACGGCAAACCGTTCGCCCAAAGCCAAGACCGGGCCCGGACGGTTTGAGTCGGTCGGTCCGGATCGTCCGGTCCGGTCTCGATCTTGATCGATCCGTCAAAGCAACCAGTCGTCGGTTTTCGTGTTTTGGACGGACGGACGGACCGAGGACGGATTGCCTTAAAGCTGAGACCGCGGACGGACCGAATGGTCGGTCGGTCTCGACTCCGTCGTCGGTCCGGTCGGTCCTTCGGATCGGTCCGGTCCGGCCGGTCCGTTTGCTCACCCTTACCCTCAACAAGGGGGAGTTTTTCGTCAAACCAAAGCATTACAAAATAATTGCAATACATTCACTTAGGTTCTCTAACTACTTAACGCTCTCATCAAAAGGGAGCACTCGTCAAGGGGGAGCATTTCGTCAAAGTTAAAACCATTGTAAAAACACATGCAATACACTCGTTTAGCCTTTCTAATTACTTGACGCCCTCAACAAAGGGAAGCATCCGTCAAGGGGGAGCTACGACGAGAATCTTTCTCTTATCTTACTACTTCTCTTTACTTTTTTTTTCTAACTCTTTCTCATTTTTTTTTATTTTTCACAAGTTTTTCTCAAAAACATTTTCCACTATGTGTTTGTTTCTTTCGGCTCTTTTGTTTCAACAAAAAGGGAGAGAAGAGTAAAAACTCAATTCGGGTTTTTATGAATTTTATTTTCTTCTTAAAATAATCTTATGTTTTGTCATCAACAAAAGGGAGATTGTTAATAAATAAACCATAAGCGTCTATTATATTTCACGATCTTCTAATGTTTTGTCTATAAAAGCATAAAATCATTTAACGAAATAAATAAAATCGTAAAAGCCTTGAGCCAATAGTTTACTAACTTTTACTAAACATATTAAAACTATCAAAACATGTTTAGTAAATAAGTTATATAAAACCAAATACGTTTTATAAAACACTTACAAGTAATATTGTTTACTTACATCTTATAAAAATGTATATTTACTTTGTATATGTTGTAATGGGTAAGTAATGGGTAAAAACCAAAGTCCATAACCATGACCCATGATCCATTGACTAGGTACAATGAATCTTGTTGGGTAGAACCAAAGTCCATAACCCATACCCAATGGAGCATGATCCATAACCCATGAACCATTGCATGACATCATGCATGAAGTCATGTTGGATATTATCCATGATCCATGACCCAAAGTCTATGACTCATGACCTAAGATCCATAACCCATTGACTAGGTACATTGCATCTTGTTAGGTATCCATGATCCAAAATCCATGACCCATGGTCCAACCCATAACCAATAACCCGGTTTGCAACCCAAAATCCGGACTAAACTGACCCAGTAGACGGATCCCAGGATTTGCACTTGCCGGATCCCTTGGGTGAGGGATCCGCCGGAACCGTGAGACAATAGGCATATTTTTCTTATAAATAGTGAGCCATTTATCTCTTGCTCACCACAACTCTTAGATATACTTTCTCTCTGTATTCTAACCTCTCTAACCACAAACCCAAAGGATCATTCTATGTAGTTTTATGTTTGTGTGATTCTCTACGTTCCTCTTAAAGAGAGATCACCACCTCTTAAAGACGTGCAAGCTCAAGGTCACGAGTTGCTAATCTTCGTCATCATCAAGACCACTGAAGTGCATCTTGTTAATAGTTCTTTCCTCCCTCCATTGAAGTGTCGTGTTAAAGGCATTAGTGAATGGTGCCGAAGGTGTACAATCGATATGGTGCGTCGATGTACAAGTTGTGTAGTTTGGTTTAAAAGATGTTGGCATCCTTTCTAATGTTGTAAAAAGGAGTGTGTCTCCTTTGGGTAGTTGTGTTAGGTGTAGTGTTGGGTAGTAGTTCCTCCTTTGTAATGAAAATCGGTATCTAGCCTTATACGGATAAAGTGTAAGCGACATTGTGATAGGTTTGGTTCTACCGTGGAAGAACTCGGTGTCTAGCCTTGTAACCGGATAAAGATTAGGCGACGTTATGAAGGCTTCTCCACTTGATTAAGGAGCTTGTGTTTTGTAGTGCTTAGAAACTCTCGAGTGGGATACTCGAGGTAGAATAGTAGCAAGGAAGGTGTCCTTCAGCCGAACCACTATAAATACTCGTGTCACGGTTTTGTGTTCCTTTACTCTTTATCTCTTTCATTACTTACGTATCACGCTCATCTATCAATATCCGACACATGATATAAATGGATTGACATAAGTCAATCTAAATACTTTAAAACAAGTTTTAATCGGCAAACTATTCAACCCCCCTTCTAGTTTTCCACACAATCTTAAGTTAGAACAGATTGGTGTTTGAAACTTATGTGGGATATTTGAACATGTTTAAAACTTCTTTTATGTTTGTTTATGGATGTTAAACTTTGGTAACTATGGTAGCAAATTGCAATTTTTAAGTCATTGCAACTTGTTACAATGATAATACACAATTCAAGGCTTTTATCAGCTTAAATGTACATGTTTAGGTCATTTTATTTGTGCAAATTAACTGCATCTGCATTATGTATTCAAAGTTTCATCTTTTTATCAATTTAGTATGCCAAAAGAGGTTAAACTTAACCCTGTTACAAATTGTCAACTACAACTTTTTTGACCAAAACAAAGTCAACAAGCTAAAAAAACTTTCATTTAGTTGCCTTTTAGTATGCAAAAACCATTGTTTATCAGTTTTGTATGCCAAAAAAGATAAAAGTTAACCCACTGACCAAATGGCCAACTACAACTTTTTAACAAAAACAAAGTCAACAAGCTTAAAAGTTCCATTAAGTTGGCTTTTAGTATGCAAAGAAATTTGTTTATCAGTTTTGTATGCCAAAATAGGTCAAACTTAACTCATTGACCAAATGGTCAACTACTTATTTTTACACAAATCAAAGTCACAATCAAAAAAAATGTTTCATCAACACACAAAACACTAACAATCACAATTGAAGCAATGGTAGCAGTGAACTAAGTTTTTCTTTATTTTAGCAACTTCAAGTTTTGTTTCCTCTAGTGTAGCTTCCATAACATTCACTGCCATTAGTGGACCATGAATTATATTAACTGATCTTGTACACATTAGCGGATCGTGTCAGTCAACAAACTCACAATCAGATCCCCAATCTGGACAACCATAGAACCTGCGTCCTGGATTTTGATTTGTATGGCGTGTGAATTACTATTATTTTTCTATACCAACACACCACCAGTTTTTTATTTCTTGTTTTTTTGTTTTTAAGTTTTTGGGGAAGAAATAGTAAAAGCTAAAGAGATGTAGTGATGAAAATAATCGAGTGGGAAGATTGTGGGATACTCTTGCATGAATCGGGATATGTAAAACATATATCAGGATACGTAAAAAGTTAAGTACACGTGTTTTAGAGTACAACATGAACAATGTGCGGACAAACTAGGAGGTTGAAAAAAAACTACAAAAAAATGTTCGGACAAAAATGCTCTTTTGTGATTTGCACGTGAGGTCCGAGATAATGATAAAATCGAACAACGTTAGAAAATTTGGACCACCCACGTGATTTCTTTTTCAAAATATTTGACTAAATATAAGAATTCACGTTTTCATGTGGTAGGAAATCTGACACTACTTCATGGGCTAACAGTGTAATTTACTCTAAATTTTATTCCGAGCGTATTTACAAGATGTTATGGAAGTAAACATCACTTATATGAAGTGATTTTCAATATGTAAAAACTAATGTTAGTTAGACTAATGCGGATGCATCAAATTGTCACATAGGCAAACTAAAGCATTTTGCATGCCAATTTAATGTAAAATTAGAACTTTCGTTGGTCAAACTTAAAAAGACCGTGTATGTCAACAAATAAGTATAAAATTTAAATTTTGTTAATTAAAAAGTTAAAAAGAAAATATAATAAATAATTTTTTTTTAATTCAAATAACTTATAAAACTTATCATTTTCTTTTTTCTTTTAATAAATATTAAAAGATAACAAACACCTCACCTTATACTTTATATACCTTCTAGACAGTTAAAAAAAAAGAAAAAGAAAAAGAAAGCTTGTTTTTGTTCTTATGTATAAATATTATTATCATTATAGATTATGCACCAAATTATAAATATCAAATGACAACACAAGCTATTGTGATATTTAAATGAATACCTATGATTGTATATATACGAACGACTCATTTATTCCTCTTTATGAGTTTAAGGAATTCCAAGAAAAAAAAGTTCAATAACGGCAGACGTTATTACTTTTTATAAGTTTGACATAAGCGTATCTGAACTACAACATTTACCGGTTTTCCAGTGACACTGGGGTCTTTCCCAAAGCGACACAGCCATTGAGGATTTGTTTCCCAGTGACATGTCATTGGGAAACCTCGTCGAGATTGTATCCCCGGCGATAATCCCAGACGATGTGGGTCCCACTCATTTTTAGTCAAAGTAGTGCCACGGTGGCATATGATCCCGTGATACGTATCGCCTGAGAATCTTCGAGTTAAGCTAAAGTGATTAGCACGTCTAATTAAAGCTAAGTTAATTTCCAATTATCGGCGTGACGACATTTGGAAAATATGTTTATATGTTGACTAGCCAACTATAACTTTTTAACAAAAACAAAGTCAACAAGCTTAAAAGTTCCATTAAGTTGGCTTTTAGTATGCAAAGAAATTTGTTTATCAGTTTGATATGCCAAAATAGGTCAAACTTAACCCATTGACCAAATGGTCAACTACTTATTTTTACACAAATCAAAGTCACAATCAAAGAAAAAGGTTTCATCAACACACAAAACACTAACAATCACAACTGAAGCAATGGTAGCAGTGAACTAAGTTTTTCTTTATTTTAGCAACTTCAAGTTTTGCTTCCTCTAGTGTAGCTTCCATAACATTCACTGCCCTTAGTGGACCAGGAATTATATTAACTGATCTTGTACACATTAGCGGACCGTGTCAGTCAACAAACTCACAATCAGATCCCCAAATCTAGACAACCATAGAACCTGCGTCATGGATTTTGATTTGTATGACGTGTGAATTACTATTATTTTTCTATACCAACACACCACCAGTTTTTTATTTATTATTTTTGTTTTTAAGTTTTTGGGGAAGAAATAGTAAAAGCTAAAGAGATGTAGTGATGCAAATAATCGAGTGGGAAGATTGTGGGATACTCTTGCATGAATCGGGATATGTAAAACATATATCGGGATACGTAAAAGTTAAGTACACGTGTTTTAGAGTACAACGTGAACAATGTGCGGACAAACTAGGAGGTTGAAAAAACTACAAAAAATGTTCGAGACAAAATGCTCTTGTGTGATTTGCACGTGAGGTCAGAGATAATGATAAAATCGAACAACGTTAGAAAATTTGGACCACCAGCGTGATTTTTTCTTCAAAATATTGGACTAACTATAAAATTCACGTTTTTATGTGATGCAATCGACACTACTTCATGGGCTATGATGTAATTTACTCTAAATTTTATTCCGTAATTGTGTTACAAGATGTTATGGAAGTAAACATCACTTATATGAAGTGATTTTCAAAAGGTGAAAAACTAATGTTAGTTAGACTAATGCAGATGCATCAAATTGTCACATAGACAAACTAAAGCATTTTTGCATGCCAATTTAATGTAAAATTAGAACTTTCGTTGGTCAAACTTAAAAAAGACCGTATATGTCAACAAATAAGTATAAAATTTAAAATTTGTTAATTAAAAAGTTAAAAAAGAAAATATAATAAATAATTTTTTTTAATTCAAATAAGTTATAAAACTTATCATTTTCTTTTTCTTTTAATAAATATTAAAGATAACAAACACCTCACCTTATACTTTATATACCTTCTAGGCAGGTTAAAAAAAAGAAAAAGAAAAAAAAAAAGCTTGTTTTGTTCTTATGTATAAATATTATTATCATTATAGATTATGCATCAAATTATAAATATCAAATAACGGCTGAAACTATTGTGATATTTAAATGAATACCTATGATTGTATATATCTGAGCGACTCATTTATTCCTCTTTATGAGTTTAAGGAAATCCAAGAAAAAAAAAGTTCAATAACGGCACACGTTATTACTTTTTATAAGTTTGACATGCGTGTATACGCACTAAACACTACTACAAAATGAAGCTAAAGCAACACCAATAAAGTGTTGTATTATGTCTTTAAAATGTCGCATTATAGATAACACGACACTTTTTCAAGTGCTACGTTATGTAACGTTGCTTTAGGTATAAGCGACATTTTTTACTGGAATATGCAACATTTTTTAAAGGTGTTGCTCATGTTTATAAGTGCAATACTTTGACGTGCAACACATATTACACTCAAATGCAACATTTTATCTTTGTAATGCAACGAAAACACTCAAATGCAACATTTTTTATATTGTAATGCAACACTTTGTGGGATCAAAAGCAACATTACTCTTGATAAGCGCAACACTTTTTGCAGTAATTTGCAACACATTTTCATTTAGTGCCATAACATATGTAACACTTTAATGTATTGACTGCAACACTTTTAGTTGTTTTCTAGCACATAGGTGCAACACTTTTTAAAGTAAATTGTAACACTTTTATTCCATACAATACAAATGCACATACAAGAGGTATCATACATTTAGATATCCATTCCATAATAGCCAATAATAAAAGCTACCCATTCCATATCTTTAAAGTATAATACATGTCATATCCTTACAAAGGTATCCATTCCATAATAGCAAATACTAAAAGCTAACGTATTGTACTTTAACCAATAAAATAACTAACATAGATTTTCAAGTACTTAACATAAGAAAAGTTATCAAATTACAATCCTAGAATTCTTGTCATCTTCTTTGCAAATCTTCATTAGCGACGATGTGAGGCCAAAACACGTAGCACGGAACATATGAAAATGAGAAAGAACCGTTAGTGGTTTTCTTCATAGTGTGAAAGTAAAGTAAGCTTATATTCACCAACTATACTCATGATATCCATATAAAACTTCTAAATCTCTCGTTACATTCAATCGCATTCTAAAACGAAAATGAATCCAAAATAAGGTAAAAAGCAAGCGAGAAGGTGCATTGTTGAACCATAATATAGAGAAGAACCATAATATAAAGAGGCGCATATTCAAAAATTTATTGTTTCTATTATTGGTTTTTAAACTTGACACATACAACATATTTATACTAAATCAAAATATAGACCTTACATTTCAATATCATACATCTCACCTTTGTTGTTGCTAAAAGTCATAGGTTGATAATGGGCACGTTGGGTTTGGACATGTCATAGGTTTATCTTTGAGTTCAAAATGGTCTAAATAGTTTGAGGTCGAGGCGGGATGGTTTATCCGCCAACTTCTAATGTTTTTTTCGGTTTCTAATAATAAATAGTCCGATATAACAAAATTCATTCGTAGTATGTAACTAGTTTCAACATATAGTGGTATTTGTAGATTAAGCGATAGTGCCACATCGATCTTTGGGACAAACTAACTTGCATATTCGATTTACTTAAATTGTTGCAAAAGCGTAGTATTAAATGAATAATCCTTACCTTGTACCAAACATTGATGATAACCCATTTTAAAACTCTCTAGCAACTTGATGAGTTAAATTGTATGGAGCTTAGTATTTTCAACTAACTTGTCGCTACGATGCGTCAATTGTTTCGCGCATTGCTTCTAGTTCGATGCATATTTTTCATGTTGTATCGCTAGCTCAAGCTTTTCCCCGTATGATCCTCTTTATTATACATGATCCTCGACAATAACTCATCAAAGTTATCAAGCATGTTTGCCCGACTATCATCTACAATACTATCATAATTATTAGATCCTACTAGAGATGTTACTTATATGTGATTCCATTAAAGAACAAGGCGATGATTGACTTATAGAAGTCAAAGTCATAGGAAACTTAGGCGATCGCAGAAGTAACAAAATTACGCCACATTTCAAATTCAACATAACCCGTTTCCATATAATTGAGAGTACAACTAATTTCCTTAAGCATGGTAAACTAATAGTTCATATTTCCAATCACTTATTTCACAAAAGCGATACATAATCATACCCAAAAAAGTTATCACATTCGAAGAAAATGCTTAAATTAAGATACTAATGGTACCGTGGGATGGTGCGGAACCCGAACAAAATTTTGACCGGGTGCACAAAACTTTCGAACTAAAATATAAAAGATAAAATTTGCAAAAAAGTATGATCTGATAGAAACTGTTGAATTTTATAAAATTTGAGTTTTGGTTTCACATATTACTAATAAACTAACCAAACAAGAACTCTAAACACAATTCTTTTGGACTTGGGAGCATTTAGGAAAACCATGAATTTCTACAAAAACTAGCACTACCGAGCAAAAGTTCCATCGACCCGTGACACCACGGGACACCCTAATTCCGACCATTAGGCGACCAAGCCAACAATTGTAAGTTAAGTACATGAGCGCCCAAACTAAATATCATGATATTCATGAAAAACTACTTATAAGTTATAACAACACTCAAGTAAAATATCATACAACACATATCATTAAATTAAAATTTCCGATTTGCCTATATTGGTAGATAGAAGTTTTGTGGTTTTATGATACCGCCAATTTAGAAATCTCGCTAGCAAAATCGCTAGCATAAAAAGATTAAGCCAAAGTTAGTTATAACTTTTGGCGGAAAATCTGTTTGCTCCTTCCTCCTATTTCTCCTTCCTCCCAATTGTATAAATACACTTTTCCATTTCACTTGTAATTCATTCACGAAAAGACTTGTAATATTCTCTCTTAATTCCATTACAAACTAAGTGAATCATTTGATTACAAACACGGTTTCATTTCTTCTTATGTGATTCCTGTTTGTTTTCATCAACAACTACATTTCATAAGCGATTTACGGTTGTTTACAATCGGTATACATCAAGTGGTATCGAGCACTTTTACGGCACCATATAATATTCAAGAGTGTTAAACCGACATTCTTGATTTCCGTCATCTTCTCCGGAGAAATTAGGCAAGAAAAAAAGATTTTCCGGCAAAGAAATTAGTCACCACTAATTTCACCTATTCTATCACATCGATTAGTGCCAAACATTTATGCGGTCACAAGGCTAGCCATAAGTGGTTAAATTCTCTAGCCTTGAACAAGCCGATCGAAGCATTTGGTTTGGGTAATCAAGAATAGGACCGAGGTTGTTATTCCATTGTAGATGAGTAATAACATTCTTGGTGAGATGGTGAACACAAGAACCACAGTTAGTAATCAAGATTCTTCAATGGAATCACTCCAACAAGCTGTTAGTGATTTGCAAAGAACTATGGCGATTGATGGTGAAATGCAAAGAATGAAGAATGGTGAGGCACCCGGTTCTGGGAATCATGGTAACAATGGTAGAAATGGTGGATGATGACTACACAATATGGAAGGTTGTCTAAATTGGAGTTTCCAAGATTCAATGGGGATGATGTAAAGGGTTTGTCTTGATAATGTAGATGATGAATTGAAAGTGGGGATTGCTGCAATGCATGTGTATGACAAGGCCTTAGTGTGGCATCAGCAGTTCATTAAGAGATTCGGTGAAAACAGTTCTTGGGAGGTGTATAAGAAACAAGCTTTGAAAAGATTTGGTTCATGCTTTGAAGATCCAATGATGGATTTGAAGAATTTGAAACAAGCGGTAGTGTCTGTGATGTCAAGATTTGTTTGAAGATTTGGTAAATAAGGTGGAGTTGAGTGAAGAATATGCCATCGGTTTGTTCATTGGGGTTTGAAGGATGAAATTAGGATGCCCATTAAATTTTAAGTTGTCAACATTAATGGATGTGTATTGTCGGGCCAAGAAACAAGAAGCCACTATCGCCTTAAAGCCAGGTATAATTTCCAATCCCTATGACACCATTACTTGGTTATGTCAATAAGGATAAGGGTATTTTGCCAAAACCAGTTAATAGACCTATGGATTTGCCTGCACCCACAAGAACACCATATGGTGAGAATAGACCCTTTAAGAGATTGACTCAAAAAGAATTGGAGGATAAGAGGGCTAAGAATCTTTGTTTTTACTGTGACCAAAAATATGTGCCTGGACACAAATGTAGTGGTCAATTGCATTCATTAGAAGTGATGATAGATGAGGAAATTAAGTCTATGGAAGAAGAATTGACTAATGATGAAATGGGTCATTTGGGGAATTATGATCAGACTATTGAAATTGATCATAATAATGAAATGGTTGCTCAAATCTCATTGAATGCACTCATTGGTGTATATAATTATCAGACAATGAGGGTTAAGGGTATGGTAGGCAAACAAGGGGTGCATGTGCTTGTGGATTGTGGAAGTACACATAATTTCATTGATTTGCAGACTGTCAAAAAGTTGGGTTGTAAGACTAAAACTATGTGCCCTTTGCAAGTGTCTGTGGCTAATGGTCAAGATATGACTAGTACTGTGATGTGTTGTGGTTTATCCCTGACCATGGGATAAGACACTTATATGATTGATGCTATGGTACTACCTTTAGGAGGTTGTGAAGTAGTGTTGGGAATACAGTGGTTGTCTACTTTGGGAGAAATTATGTGCAATTTTGAGAAATTAACCATGAGGTTCTATGTGGGCAATAAGAAAGTGTTGCTAAGAGGTTCTCAACAAGCTACACTTCAATGGATGCAACCTAGAGAGCAGAACAATGCTATGTTGAATTCTATGACCTTTGTGTATGTCTGTGTCATTCAGAGCATGGTAGGGACAAGTATGATTGAGTCACATAAGATTGATGAAATTTTGGATGACTTTAGAGGTGTGTTTGAAGTTCCCAGCGGTTTACCACCAAAAGATCACATGATCATCACATTCCTCTTATGCCAAACACTCCTCCGGTTAACATCGGACCCTATAGGCATCCTCCTAGCCAAAAGGATGCCATTGAGCGAATGGTAAGAGAGTTATTGGATCTTGGTGTCATCGGATCTAGTCAAAGTTCTTTCTCCTCTCCTATAGTCATGGTTAAAAAGAAGGATGGCGGTTAGAGAATGTGTTGACTATAGACAATTGAATAAGAATCTTCAAAGACAAATTTCCCATACCTATGATAGAAGAATTGATAGATGAATTACATGGGTCGTTGGTGTTTTCAAAGCTTGATTTAAGGTGCGGGTATCACCAAATCGAATGAAGGGAAGACATTCATAAGGCGCATTCGAACTCATGATGGCCACTATGAGTTTTAGTGATGCCATTTGGACTCACAAATGCCCTTCCACATTTCAATCACTAATGAATGAGATCTTTAAACCCTATTTGAGGAAGTTCACATTGGTTTTCTTTGATGACATTACGGTTTATAGCAAGTCAATTGAAGAACACATTGTATACCTTAAATGATTTTGCAGACTATGCAGGCTCACACCTTGTTTGCAAAAGGAGCAAGTGCACTTTTGCAATGTCTCGGTGGAGTACTTGGGTCATATCATCAGCGATAAAGGGTTGCAAGATCCTTCTAAGATTGAGGCTATGAAAGATTGGCCTACACCCAAGAATGTGAAGCAACCGAGAGGCTTTCGGGACTCAAAGGCTATTATAGGAGGTTCATTAAGGGTATGGAATCATCGGTAAGCCATTAGCGCATTCGAAGAAGAACTCTTTTGGTGGTGCGACATAGCTCAAGAAGCTTTTGAGCAATTGAAGTTAGCCATGATACAAGCACCGATGTTGGCGTTGCCAAACTTTGAGAAAGAATTCAATGTAGGCGATGCATGTGGGCTGGTATTGGTGATGTGTTGTTGCAAGATGGTCATCCATTGGCATACTTGAGTAAGGCCTTATCTCTCGGACATCAAGCTTTATCCACTTATGAAAAAGAATTTTTAGTTTGTCATTTTGGCATTGGAGAAGTGGAAGGGTTACTTAATGGGTAGACATTTTAAGATCAAGATGACCACTTCAAAACCTCAAATACTTGTTGGATCAAAGGCTTACTACTCCTTTCCAAGTTAAATGGTTGCCTAAATTGCTTGGGTACGATTATGAAATTGTCTATAAGAAGGCGTTGAAAATGTGGTAGGCGATGCTTTGTCTAGGAAGGAAATGCGGGTCAATTATTGGCAATGATAGCTACTAATGTGACCACTAGACTTCTCAAATAAATTGAAGAAAGTTGGGTGACGGATGAGAGTTAGCCAAATTAATAAAGCGGTTTAAAGATCCTAATTTTCAATTAACAAAGTACACTTGGTCTAATGGCGATTAAGAAGGAAAGGTAGGTTGGTGGTGGGAGGTAATGAGGTTTTCGAGAAGAAAATCTTCTCAAATCCACAATGAATCGGTTGGTGGGCATTACGGTGTTCAAGTGTTGTGCGAGAAGATGAGTTCTATTTGTTATTGGAAGGAATGAGAAAGTGGTTAAACAATGGATCGGGAATGTGATGTGTCGAGGCAAAAGCGATCTTAGTGCCTATCCGAGGACTCTTGCAACCTTTGCCTATACCATTTAGAGTATGGAGTGATATATCCATGGACTTTGTGGAAGGATTGCCAAAATCTCATGGGAAGACTGTTATATTAGTGGTGGTGGACAGGCTCAGTAAGTATGCTCACTTTATTTCCCTTCAACATCCTTTCACAGCTGCACAAGTGTTCTTAGATAACATCTACAAGTTACATGGTTTTCCAAATACCATTGTAAGTGACAGAGACAAAGTGTTCCTAAGTGCTTTTTGGCAATCATTGTTCAAAGCTTTGAAAGTTGCAAATGTCAATGACCTACCATCCACAATCGATGGACATACATAAGTGGTGAATAGGTGTGCGGGTGCTACGAGATGTATTTCGGTGAGAAGCCAAAAGAGTGGACCTGATGGCTTTCAATGGCGAGTTTTGGTATAACACAAATTTCCACACCGCTATCTGACCACCCATTTGAAGTGTTATATGGTCAAACACCACCCATCCACATGCCTTATTTGCGGGAAAGTACAGTTGAAACGTGGATAGAACAATGCAAGCAAGGGAGCGGTGGTTAACATGCTTAAATTTCATCTAAAGAGAGCACAAGATAGGATGAAAAGTTTGGCGGATAAACACAGGCGATAGAAATTTTGAAGAAGATGTTTGGGTCTATTTGAAGCGCAACCATACGAGGCAAGTATGACTAGACAAAGTTCCTATAACAAACTCTCGCCTAAGTACTATGGTCCCTTCAATATCATAGAGAAGATTGGCAATGTGGCTTATAAATTGCAGCTTCCAAATGGTAGTCAAATCCATCTAGTATTTCATGTGTCCCAACTCAAGCTTTGCAAAGGGGTGGTTGATAAGCCTGGAACTCTTCCCATGTGTGACAATAAAGGGCTCTTATCAGTGTTTCCAGTGAAAATCATTGACAGAAGATTGCGAAAGGTTAGCAATAGGGCTGTTGTTTATGTGTTAGTACAATGGTCAAATGGTAGTGAAGAAGAGGCAACTTGGGAACTATATTCTGAATTACTGAAGAAGTACGAGGCAACTTGGGAACTATATTCTGAATTACTGAAGAAGTACCCTGGGTTTGATCAAGAGGAAGCAACTGAAGGTGCTGTTTGACTTTGGAAAGTCAAATGTTAAGGAGAAGGGATTTGATACGCGCCAATTTAGAAAGTACTGCTAGCAAAGTACTGCTAGCTTAGAAAGCACTGTTAAGCCAAAAGTTAGTTATAACTTTTGGCGGGAAAGTTTGTTTTGCTCCTTCCTCCTATTTCTCCTTCCTCCTAATTGTATAAATACTCTTTTCCATTTCACTTGTAATTCATTCACGAAAAGACTTGTAATATTCCTCTCTCTTAATTCCATTACAAACTAAGTGAATCATTTGATTACAAATACGGTTTCATTTCTTCTTATGTGATTCCCTATTTGTTTTCATCAACAACTACATTTCATAAGCGATTTACGGTTGTTTACAATCTGGTATACATCATTTTACCTGCGATACCGGCAAAGATGATGCTTGAGTGTCTCGGTTAAATTGAAGGCTTGTGCCTTGAAAGTTTTGTGGTTGAGTAAATGATCTTAGGAACTTCTGCTAGTTACGGATTTCTTGGGGAGTGGACGAGTTTAGGGGGAAGAGGGTTAGAGGGGTTGACTAGAGTAAGGTACCAAAGCGCTTTGACAAAATTTAATGATTTTCTTTAAACTTAGGGTGGTGGCAACCATGCCTAAGCCATTTTTTCATGCCTAATCACCCACCAATAATATCCTTCCATCTCATCTCATACCAATCTCATACCTAACAATAGATTTTTAGTAGCAACCATGCCTAACTCATACCTCATCTATTTTTAATGCAAGTTAATCGGGTATATTACTAGCCTAACGGATAGTTCTTGTTGATGTAGAATCGGCAAAGAATGCCGAAATTGGTCAAATTCATACCACACTGATCAATGCCTAGGAGGAGGCAATGGGGAAGCCAATAGGCATCATGCATGCCGAATCCATGCCTAAGAGTGTTGCCACCACCCTTAAAGCAAAAATGAGTAGTTTTGGAAAACGTTTTAAAAACCGTGTTTTTAATCGACCCGGTCGAGTTATCATCGGTTTGACCGATTCGACCGCCAGATTAACTCAGTTTTTTATTTATTTATTTCGACCAAGTCAACCTGGTTTTTACAAAAAAACGTTTGCAAAAAAACCAAACTCGGCCGGGTTCGAGGCCCGAGTTGACCCGGGTCACTCAAAACCCGGTGGGTCTAACCAGTTAACCCTGTTTTAGAAACCCGGGTTTTGTGGCCGGGCACAGGGCCGACCGGTTAAACCGGCCTATTTGACCTGGGTTTGAAAACATTGGTTTAAATTTCATATTTGTTATCAGTTCTTTGACAAAAAAAACTTTGAATTACCTTTAAAAAAAATTCTTAATATTGTTGCCGACCACCGGTATGTTTGGCGTGGAATGGTGTGGAGTTTTTTGGGATAGTAAGCGGTGAGCAATGAACATTTTGAATTTTAGTAGTCGTCTGCCAAAAGAACGGTGAGCTTTGGCTAATTTTAAGAATGCTAATTTTCCAAGGTTTCTTTAAGAAGCGGTGAGCGGTAGCTATGGCGATTATTCACAGCTTCACGACTCACGCTTCGCTATTACTCATTGCTACTTTCAACAAACACACCCACATTTAATTAGATCACGCATATAATATATGGATCCGGTTTCATTGAGAATGATTTAAATTATATAAGAATTGAGAAAGCTTCATTTGAAATATTGATACACTAGTATATAATAATTAATAGTGAATCAGATCTATAATTCACAAATTTGATACACAAATCTTTGTGAAAATCAAGTTATGGTAACGATTGACTAAATTTTTACGTACGCTTCACACTTATATTTATATCGCAAAATTTTGAATTTTTTTACATTGATTCATATACACATTTTGGATTTTAATCATGTTAAAATATGTTCTGTAGTTGAAAAAATTGAATCGAAATTAAAAATATATCGTATTCAAATAAGTCATTCTCTATAAATCCATATTATATAATTAGTATCTTCAACTATATATATAAACATTTTACATATCATAGTCTATCTCCCTACCCGCTCAATGCTATTAACAATACCATTCAAGTTATGGGTTTCTACTTTTTAATTTTTTATGTCTTTATTTGTATTACACATTATAGTTTTGAAAAACTTTGATTCGAGTTTCCTTGAAGTTAATGGATTACAATATGAACACTATTGTAACAATTCTAAAGTAGACAACTAATAAATACTACGAGATATATAAGTGAGAGATGGAAAGAACAAATCGAGACACTTAGATTTATAGTTGTTCGATAATGAAGCTTTTCTTCGCCTACTCCACTCCCGAGTACCCAACTCGAGAGTTCTAAGTACTATGTCGACAAACTCCTCCAGCGGAGAAAACCGTACAACGTTGCTTATCACAATTTCCGACACTAAGCTAAATGTCGAGTACTAATCTAGCTAGTACCAATCTCACTCATGATCTACTTGATCTTCTCACAAATCACTCTGACTAAAGATTTACCGAATCTTCTCATGATCAACCCGATCTATACATGATCAACCTGATCTACACATGATCAACCCGGTATACATACTATCAACACAAACTACACAAGATCTCAATGATCTCTACAATATCACAATGATCCACACAATCTAACTAAACAACTTGATGTATAATAATATACAACAAGTACGCAACTAATATTACGAGTGCACTACACTAACACTACAACACTTTGTGTCTTCGATCGATGTGTTCTTCTCTAGCACTATTAGAGGAATGAAGGTGATCATTTGGTTGGATGATTGGATCACTCTTAAATAAAAACAAACTAACTAAATGATCACATAATCAAGGTTAGAAGAGGTGCATTTAACTCAGAAAGTTCTGTATGAAAATTGGTAAATTGGGAGTGAAATCTGATCCACTATTTATAGGAAAGAAAAAACTAGGCATTATAGACTGACGGTACCGTTAAACATTAGACTATACCTTTAAATTTAACGATACCGTCCACTTTAGTGGTACCATCTTAGACCAGAACGCTCAAATTTTATTTTTAGTTGTGAAGGTTTATTTGGGGATGTTTGGAACTGTTTTGGGGGGAAAACATGTATTAGAATTTTTAAACTTATTTTTTCAAATAAAACATTTCGTTTTATTTCAAAAATAATTTGTAAAATGTATTTCGGAAAAAAATGTTTTGTCACATTAAAATGTGAAGTAAAATTTAATCATTTGATCATTTGTCAAATTGTAAATTTGTTTGTTCTTACCTAAAGTGATTTACGTCGAAGCGAAATATTACAACTAAAACTTGTTTACGTTAATTTTGAAGTAAAGCATTTTTACATTTTGTTATTATCAACACGTAAAGATGTCGAAAAACAGAAATAACGTTTTAGAAATTATTAATATTAACAACACGTTACCCTTTATCCGTTAAAAATAAAAGAAAATTAGAGCCCGCATGGTACTTTTTGTTTGCACGCATACGGGTAAAGAAAAACAATCGTTTATAGGGAAGTGTATAGCCACGAGGTCTTCAATTTTCAATTTTGATATCTACCTAACCACAAAGTAACATCTTCAACCTCTCAAAATTCCGTAAACTTTCACCTCTAAGCGAAAATCATGTATTGTTTGTATACGGGTTTAGTTTGCAACGAAAATCACGTTTTGCTTATAAAACGAGCTACATGGACGCTCGGTTTGGCCCCATCCAAAAATCAAGTGTTTTTGTTGGAGGGTTTCGGTCCAATCTTGCGCGCGCATCTCGCTTGTCTCTCAGTTTGGTCCCCATCCGAAAATCAATTGTTTTCTTTGATGGTTTTGGTCCCATCAGAAAATCAATAGTTTGTTCGGATTTAGTGGATAAGTGGGGGTTAATCTAGAGGTTTGGTAATACACTCTTAAACTGTCATCTTTCGTCAGTATGTACATTCTAAAAAATTTCACCAGGGTTCTAATAGGTGCGCCATGACGACGCTAAGGTGTCGTAAAGGCGCGAGACGTGGCCTTTACGTTATGATATAGATCAAGGCGTCAGATGTAGACATGACGTGAGATGACGTGTGGATAGGCGAGAGGCGAGAGGCGTGACACCTTTTTTGAATTCAACTCCACCGAAAAAGTTATTTATTTATTTATTTATTTGAAAAAAAAAATAAAAATACATGAAATGGTAGTTTCTTGATTTAGTTCCTTATATATAATATTTTTGTAAACTCGATGTATATGAAATATGGTATAATATATAAATTTATAAATATTTTCATATTTTTGTGTAAGTCACGTTTTAAAATTGCTACAATTTTGTCATGACTCCTAAGGCGTGGGGTTTAGCTATCTTTTGTCACGTCACGGCTACGTTATTTGTAACTTTGATTTTTACTAAATCCAATCCATATTACATCGGTAAAAGTGTTTCCACAAAAGTTCAAATAGATTTGGTAGTGTTTGATAATGACTTAAAGAGTCTTAATTCATAAATAGGTAATTTTATTAAGTCATTAATTGAGTGTTTGTTTGGTGCTTAATTTAAATGGATGACCTCCAGAAAAAGTTCATATAAGTGAGGGTCTCTATATTAAGTCATCACTTTTATTATACTTTTACATATTTACCCTTCAACTTCTTAACCTCTAATAAACACTTATTTCAAATAGAAGGGTATAACAATAATTCTTTTAATTCAGACACTTTATTCAGCACGCAAAACAAACAACCATTTATTTATCTACAAACAGACAACATATATCCAGACAGACACTTTAATTTAACAGTACTTAATATAAAAATTAAACAAACAAGCCCTAGTGTTTGATGAGAATTAATTTTTGCGTCATTTTGGGGGGAATAATGGCATTTTTCTCCCGCCAATGTAAATTTCCGCCAAAGACCGGCAAATAGTTTGATATCACATTTATTCTGTGTGCATCACTATTATCACCATCCTTCAGCCTAATCACCACAAAACCTCATTCGTTACCACTTAGTTCCACAACCAGCTGCTAGAGGTCATCTAAAGGTCTCAATTGCAGGGTGTTTAGTAACCAAACTATTGATAGTCTTTGATTTTGTTTTATTTACATGAGAGTTTTATTCACGGTCTCTTATAACCCGTATTGTAGGGTCTTTATTACAAAGAAGAAAAAAGCTTCATTGAAGTTGCTGATTTAGTTTTTGGTAGCAGGTGTTGACGGTTATGATTTGGTCTTGTGACTTGATGATATTGGGTGGTATAGTCGACTTCTTCCCAGGTATATACACCAACAAACCAAACCATGTACATGTCTTTTAAGAAAATAAACTTTGAATTTTTTATGCTACATGTACAGATATTGACACATTCACACATATATATGGCTTAAAAAAGTAAATCTATAGATTAATAAGGATACAAATGCAGGTCTCTATAGATGTAATTGTGCATGAACCCTACACTATTTTCTTTTATTTATAGTTTTTAAGAACAATGTTTCATTGAGACATACATTCGATAAACATGTACAATACATAATTAGTGGCCTACCAATCTTGTGTGATCAAACAGTTTCATGTCAAGAATGAAAACCAACTGTCACACGTTCGAAATTGGTATGAAGACATTCCATACATAAATGGTATCCGGAGTATTATGCTTGGATATTTAAACTTCAATAATCAAGATGTTCGAAAAGCAACATTTGGCATAACCATTCCTAAATCCTAAACCAGATAATAGAGATACTGATCTCATGTATTGTAATTTGCTTGTACGGCTCTCTTGGCATTTTTTTGTCTAACATATTGTTGTTTTCAAAAAAAAGAAAAGAACAAATCTAACTTTTTTCATACATGCTTTGTTATGCTTCAATGAATTTCTCTATCTAAATATTAAACGAATGACGAGATCGTAAATTTTAGGACTAAATGCATGTGTCGCACCATGTAACAACCTAGAAATACCGATGCGCATTAAGAATGGCAACATTAAGTGTTGCAATCATCTACAAAATGTGCGACACTTTAAATTGCATGTTGCTTTTAAGCATTAACAGTTGCAACATTCTTTAAAAGTGTTGCAATATACTAAAAGTTTTGCAACACCTACAATAAAGTGTTGGTTTAGATCTCAATATGCAACACTTATTTTGAAAATGTTGCTTCATTCACAATTTGATCAAAATAGCAACACATTTTTGAAGTGTTGCTTGCAAATGTTGCCTTAGCCTCATTTTGTCGTAGTGAAACATTTACTACTTTCCCAAGCGACACTTGAGGTCTTTCCCAAGAAACCTCGTGAGGATTGTATCCCCAACGATAATCCCGGCGACGATGTGGGTCCCACTCATTTTCGGTCAAAGAAGTAGTGCCACGGTGGCATATGATCCCCAGGCGACATGTCGGCTGAGAATCTTCGAGTTAAGCTAAAGTGATTGCACGTCTAATTAAAGCTAAATTTAATTTCCAATTATCCCGGCGACACATCCATTTGAAAATATGTTTATATGTTGACTTGTAAGCGAATAAGCATAGTATCCCGGCGACATGTCACCGGAAACTATGTTTTTCGTTGACTTGTCAACGTTAGTGGTAGTATCCCGGCGACAAGTCACCGGGAAAGCGTACTGTCACGTCACCATAAGAGTCATTAACACTAATTACATATTTTAAATAAGCAAATGAATCCCTACGACATGTCATTGAGGAAAATGAGAGGAAAAGTTCCCCACGTTTTACGAAGAAATATTCGGTCAAATGTAACCACTTTATCCCAGCGACATGTCGTGGGGAAAAATATATAATAATTTATTGAACTTTCTACGAGAATGGGTGCCACGTAGGATCTATTTTTGTCGTTTAGTGCAGATTCCCAATGATAAATGTCGCGGGAAAATGTCACACACTGTTCTCATGTTTCTTGTAGTGACGGGTTTAAAAATGAAATACTGACTAAATTAACGGGAAATAATTATTAAACTTGTAACACAGTATTAATCCATATAAATTTTATGTAAAACTCGTATGTACATGAAAATTATAATTATATAAGACTTAAATGTTTTACATAACTTTATAGAATGGTTTGCACAGGGTTAAAAACTAATACAGGTAAAATTATTGTAAAAAAAATAAATATCTGAAAACACGTGTTATTATAATATGAAAATAAATAAACTTAGTAAACTACTAATAGATGTTACAAAATATTACTCGATATTATTACAATGATAAATATATGTAAAACCTGGTGTTTGCATTGGATATTATCACTAATTTATTCTAAAACGACAAATTAAAATAGTGAGATGAAACGTTATCTTGGAACGGAGGAAATATATATTTGTATAACAGTTTCACTTAATATCCTCTATAAAAGCAGCAGCACCTCAATGTTTTTCTTCAGATCATCACAAAACACTTCATTTCTCATCTTTCCTTCAAGTTTTGATAATGGGGTTCCTTCATATCCTTACCTTTCTTTCTGTAAGCATATACTCTACATGTAGAAGCATGCATGCATATTTGTATTTATATCGTAAATGTACATGCTAATAGTACTTGTAATGTAGATTACTTGATTTTGTTTAACTTTTGTTATTCTTATTTTTAGATGGCAATGTTTATGAGCCATGCAGCAAATGTGGCTCCAGAAACATACTGGAAATCTATGTTGCCAAACACTCCCATGCCTAAAGCAGTGACTAATCTTCTGTCTAATGGTAAGCTAATTTCTCTTATAGCTTTCGCCCGTACATTTTTGTTTGATGTGTCATGGATACTGAAATATTCTTTTTGCATGTAACTATCCTTTTAAGGTTGGTTGTGATAGAATATTTGTTTCTGATGCGTTTAAACCTGGTTGTTTCAATATAAATGTAACATATATACATTTGGTTGACATATACAACTTTGTGAAAGTACTATGTCACCATCAGTAATCTAAGAATCTAGTATGCAAATAGTCATATATATATATAAATTTCTTGACTTATCTTCCTGGATAAACAGAAAATAAGGGCACACGTTTCCATGTTGGTGAATCTAGCTCAAGTGTTGTTGGCGTTGGTCCACCTCGCACTAGTTTGGGTGTTGATGGACCTGGCTCCAGTGTTGCCGTTGGTCCACCTCGCCCCAGTGCTGCTTACGGTCGAAACGCAGCCCTTGTCTTCCTTGAAAAAGACATGCATCAAGGCCACGAGATGAATTTACAATTCCCAAAACCATCACTCCATCATCCAATTTCTTGCCCGTACAGTTGCTGAGACAATACCCTTTTCATCAAAGAACCTTCCCCAACTGTATACTCGTTTTCCATCAAACCCGACAGTATAGAGTCTGAATCAATGAAGAAACGATCAGCCAATGTGAGGAGAGAGCTGCAAAAGGCGAGAAAAAGTATTGTGCTACTTCATTAGAGGCCATGGTGGATTTCGTCATATCTAAGTTGGGTAAAAAGTTAAGGTTATTACAACACATGTAAAATCTGATAAACTTACTATGTTACATAAGTACACCATTGAAGGATCAAAGAAGGTGGCCACAGATAATTATTTAGTTTGCCACAAACAAAATACCCTTATCCGGTTTTCTATTGCCACAAAGCCGCCTACACGAGTATATTCAGTATCTTTGCTGGTGGGCGAAGATGGTATGAAAGCTAGAGCGGTTACAGTCTGTCACAACAATGCCTCAAAGTTATACCCTAAAGATATTTTAAAGGTTTTGAAAGTGAAACCAGGGACTCGTCCGAATATTTGTCATTTCCTACCTGAAGATCATATGGTTTGGGTACCTTACTAAAAGACATATAATATAATGCCCATTTGGTGTGATTCGTGCTCTCTTGAATATAGAAATGAATAATGCTCAAGTGGTGTGATTTGTATTAAGGGGCTTGTAATGTTGTGCATTAGCTAGAGATCCTATTGATGTACGATATTATTAGATTGTTTGTGATCTTTTCTTTGTATGTGAATGCATGGATGTTTCTATCTATGATTTTATCATTAAATCTTGATTGCTTCGTTTCGAGTTTTACTCTTTATCTGGCCCTAATCTATGGTGGTGGCACTACTACAAAATGAAGCTAAAGCAACACCAATAAAATGTTGTATTATGTTTTTAAAATGTTGCATTATGCCTAATATGACACTTAACCAAGTGCTACGTTATGTAACGTTGCCTAGGTATATGCAAGACTTATTATTGTAATATGCAACACTTCTTTAGAGTGTTGCTTATGTTTAGCAAATGAGTTACTTTCTAATGCAACACTTTTAAACTCAAATGTAACACTTCTTACGCCCAAACACAACACTTTTTACGCATATGCAACACTTTTTATAATCAAATGCAACACTGCTATACATAAGTGCAACACTCTTTATGCGAAACTGCGACACTTCTTTATTAGTATCACTAGATGAGTAACACTTTAATTTATCAAGTGCAACACTTTTGTGTTGTTTTCTAACTTGCAACACTTTTTAATGATTTGTAACACTTTTTACACCATACAAATGTTCCTGTAAATAATGTTCCTTTTTCAACGCTCATGAAGTAGCGTTTAGGAGCGTTATACATTATAATTTCAACTACAACTACATTATAACGTTTTATAAAAAAAATACCCACACTGCTACTACTGCTATTTTTGTTAAACTGACCAGTTAATAATCTCCTTTTAACCTCTATAATATCATTTCCAAATAAATAAGATTAACCATTATTAGTAAAAATGAGCTCAAAAACAAAATCCAAAAAGGTTGAGGTGTAATATCATTGAGTTATACTCCGTAACATTTAAATGTCATAGGTCAGAGCATGTACATGTAAAAATTGGGTCGTATGATGTATAAATTTTTAAGACGGATCAAATAGATTTAGGTGAGGCGGATGGTTTGTCCGACAATATTTTTTTTTTTTTTTTTTTTTTTTTTCTTAATAACAAATGGTCCAATGTTACAAAATTAGCAGGCAACTACTTCAATATATAAGTGAACATTAAATATTTATTGATACATATGGAAGTTACTTCAATTACTGCAACATGTAGTATTAGTATGAGTGAAGAATCCTTACCTATAGTACCAAAAGCATTAGTGACAACTCATTTGATAACCCTCGAGCGCAACGCGAAGAGTTAATTTTTGAGCTTGGCATTTTCAGATTACTTGTCTCACTGGCCATCAAATGTTTTGTGCATTGCTTCTATTTCAGCCTCATATCTGGCCTGTTCTTGTGCTACCTCAAGCTTCTTAGGTACTTGATCCTCTTCACTATCGTGATACTCTGCAACAATTCATCGAGTTATCAGACATGCTTGCCCCATTATCATCTACATAATTTTACAATTGTAACAATATCAAACCTTACAATTGAAACCCGATAAAAAGTAGTTGGCTGTAAATCCATGTACTGAGTGAACAAACCTGGAAAAAATTATCCATTGTGTGAAGTACATTTTGAAGGATACGTGGAGTGCGAAATAAAACGAATAATCACATGTGTACCCGAAAATCAAGATATTAACAGCTTAAAGCAAAAGAAATATTAAACTCGTCTCACTAGACTAAGAGCACAGTATGGGGTGTCATAGGGTGCATTATAGCCCTATGGCACCGTCCTATGGCTTTAAGCTGAAACCAAACTTTGAGTTATAGGGCATGACGCCAAAATCACCAGCCAAGCCATAGGGTATTTTTTTGGC
Source organism: Chrysanthemum lavandulifolium (assembly GCA_022545495.1). Lineage (NCBI taxonomy): Eukaryota > Viridiplantae > Streptophyta > Magnoliopsida > Asterales > Asteraceae > Chrysanthemum > Chrysanthemum lavandulifolium. The sequence goes on from CM040246.1 coordinate 62,231,613, forward strand.
ATATGCAGCGGTGGAATAAATGAAAAAGTTGTAGGGCTGGGGTTATCTTGTAACTTGAGTGATGAGGAAGGTGTTTTATGTTAAGTTATAGGTTGTGAGTTATAAAGAAAAAGCCGAGTTGACAACACTTTTGCTATAACACCGTCGGATGGCACAGATGTACCTAATTCTCTGCTTCCAATTCAAGTAGTATCTTTTTTAGCTAGAGAAACAAGGACTGTTTTCATCATCACTACAAGAATCAGGAGAACAGGCGACGAACACAATGCCGACGCCACTGTGGCGTCGCCAACATACGCTACACGACAAAAAAATCCTTGACCGGGGGGAGATCGTTGAATTTTTTTGTTAAGATAATGCCGATGACGGTATGTCGGCAATTTAAAAGTCAAATTGACTTTGTATTTTCGTGTAATTTTTGGCGGGATCTTTTGGCTCATATATTCCGACCCCGTCGTCGAAATATAAATCCATATAATTCTTGGGTGGATTAGCGTGTGATTAATGCTAATCAATTTTGTTTTAACAATGCCGGCCTTGAGCGTCGTCGATGATATAATAATTATTTATTCGGTTATTATGCCAACGACATGTCGTCGGCAAAGTTGCCTACATAAAAGTCAAATCCATATAATTATTGGGTGGATTGCGTACATAATCTTACTAATATTGATTTTATTTGAACATGTTACGTATAATTATTTAAAAGTGTTCAATTTTAAATAAACTTATATGATTTTATTTTTTACAGTTTAACCTAACCGATCATCCTCAATTCGGCAAAACACAAATACCAAATCATCAATTCGCATAAAACACACATAACAATGGCTGATTACACGTCGGAACGGGAGTGGACAATGGTTTTATCGTCGATGTATCTCTTTAATGAAGTTCTTAATACGTATGGCGCCAAAATTTATGATAAATATGGTTCTTATCGAAAAATCCATATTACATACGTATTATTCCAACAACAACAACATCAACATCAAGGACAACAATAACAACAACTACAAGAACAACAACGACAAAAACTATATACGAAGATTTTCCATGTCACCTAACGACTCACAGTATTGCATCCGAAGCCGACATGCGTGGTCATCGAATCCTTCCCATTTCAAGTCTTGCCTCGAGCATCCTTACTCTTGTCTCTAGCAATTTGTTTTGTGATTCCAACATGTTTATCCTAAGATCTTTGGCATTACAACTTGAGCATTTTGTTGGTGCAGATCCAGAACCTTCAGATGTTGAAGCAGAAGAGATTATTCTTAAGTACTCGTCAAATTCACTCTTTCACATAAAATATCCGCACCCATTATCTTTTTTTCTGGGTTGTTACATAATAAAAAAATTATAAGAGATTACAACCCAATTATTTGTATATTTACATAAATAAGAAATGTATGATTGTTCACCTTCGACAGAGGACATGCATAATATTGTCGTCCAGATGAATATTCTGTATGTTATGTTCTTAATCTTATATTTCCTGCTCCACAAGAACACATAAAAGGATTATATGGCTCCATCTCAGGTTTTGAAATTTGTGTGAAGATAAGAGGTTGTGAGGTTGAGTGGTTTTGAGGATAAGAGGTTGTGAAATTCGTGTGAAGATAAAGGACTATATAATATGATTTTCGGGTTGGTGAAAGTTTTGGCGCCACTTTTTGGTAGAAATTTTGGCGCCATTTTTGGTGGAAATTTTGGCGCCACTTTTTACATGACCCGTTTTATGCATGGAAATCCGATGTCGGACAGTGTGTGATCTCGGACAGAAGTAAAAGACCTAGACTCGTTCGTTTAACACGTTACGTATAACCATAGCACCTAGACTCGGTCGTTTAACACGTTACGTATAACCATATCACCTAGACTCGTTCGTTTAACACGTTACGTATAACCATAGCACTTAGACTCGGTCGTTTAACATGTTACGTATAACCATAGCTGTTGGGTTCAGTAAATACCCAAACCCCTTAATATAGGATTTGAATATAAAATATCCTAAGTGTTTAGTCCATTAAACACTAACGGTCATTGAGTGCATAGTCTCTCGGTGAGCCATCTTTAGGATACTCGATGAGGCAAGAAGAAGTCTCTCCATCGATGGGCGGAACTTAAGGGTGAAGACTAAGTTAAGAAGAAGATGGTGGATTCGGTGGTGATGACAATAACTCGCTGAATCCCTAAACTCCTCTCCGCTACTTGCGAAGACAAGCAGAAATAGAAGCGAAGGATGTGAAGGCGAAGAATGAGCGGGATAAGGCGAGATAAGTTTGAATCGAGATAAGGCAAGTCCTTATCAACCAAAGTCAACTTTCCACGAATGGCAAATGATCGGGTTCGGTGTCATCATTGAACTTTGGAAAGCGATCTTGTCTCTTACCTAAAATAGTCTATGTAAATGAGAGACAAAATACATCATTATTTTGTCTTACAGAATTGTCGATTGTCACTTAGGAAAGAGTTAAAACTCATACTTGTATAAATAGCATAAGAGATGGAGTGAAAGATTTAAGCTTGTGGTTGTAAAAAACACACATCGCATGCCATCTCTCACTCCTCCAAATACAACTTAATCCCTTAGATAGCTCGGTGGGTACTTGTAGTTGTGCTCGGACTTAGCTTTGAGCTTCGTGAGGAGTTACCAACCTTTGTCATTTCAATCCCAATCTTGTTCAAGTACTTGGGTAATGTATTCTTGTTTGATTTATTTCTAATAAAGAATATTATGTTGAAAATTAATCGGTGTGTTTTACTTACATCTTATCGGTCATATTTCACTATTAACTTGTTTTAATTACTTAAAATTGTTTCACGATAGTGAATGAGGAACAACGATAGCACCTAGACTAGTTCGTTTAACACGTTACGTATAACCATAGTACCTAGACTCGGTTCGTTTAACACGTTACGATATAACCATAGCACCTAGACTTGTTTGTTTAAAAGCGTTACGTATAACCATAGCTCATAGACTCGGTCGTTTAACACGTTACGTATAACAAATCACCTAAACTCGTTCGTTTAACATGTTACGTATAACCATAGCACCTAGACTCGTTCATTTAATAAAACAACCATATGTGTATGTGTGCATATGTAGTGCTATATAGTATGAGGAGCATAACACAATGAAATTCTTGATTATGATTGTAGGAGTTGTGGCCAAAACAATAAAAGTAGCAAAATCATGATTATAGTTATCAAAATCACGATTATGATTGTAGGTTGTACGATCTTACGATCCAATCATAGAAAAACAGGTAGGATCGGAGTAGGATTTTAAACATATTATCATCGGCGGTAATGTTTAGTATTATGTAAAAACGCCACAAAGTTATAGATCATGAACGAGTTTAATGAATATTAATTAACTTATCTTCATGTCATCAATGATTACTAGTAGTATTAGTATTACTTATTCTTGTTTCTCTAATTCGTTGTATCATTGTATGCATATTCTTTTAGTTTTAAAATGTACCTATGTATGATACTGAGTTTAAATAACATTAGTCACACTTTTGCATGGTGTATTTAAGCGTTTGATAAATAAACACTAGGAAAGTCATAGGTGATGGCGATATTTTCTAGGTTTCAACGGATCTTATTAATTTTTAAATATTTAATATTATCTCGAAATTCATAGAAATTCTGAAGATTACCTAAGACTTTTATTGTGTCGAGGACAATTATTTATGACATAGGGTGTATCTAAAAACCTCTCTAGTACTCACTATGTCCTAATTTATTTGTCAACTTTTGATTTTTTTAAATCTTTATTTTACAAGTTTTATATTAACTATTTTTTTTAATATAATATTTGATGAAAAAATATGAAAAAATTGAGTTTTAATTACATTTTATGAGTATAATCTTTATCAAGTATTATACTCACATAAACAAAAATATCTAAGGTTAAAAAAATAAAATAAAAAGTAAAAAAATTGGGACAAATAAAATACTTGTTTTATTTCAACTTTACCCAAAATTATTTTCCTAAAAGTTTCCCCAAAAACCTTTACACCAAAATTTGGCCGTAAAACATTTTCACTCAAAACTTTTCACAAAACTTTTATTAATTTTTAAATATTTAATATTATCGTCAAATCCATAGAAAATTATAGCGATTACCTAAGACTTTTATTGTGTCGAGGACAATTATTTATGACATATGGTGTATCTAAAACCTCTCTAGTACTCACTATGTCCTAATTTATTTGTCAACTTTTGATTTTTTAAATCTTTATTTTACAAGTTTTATATTAACTATTTTTTTAATATAATATTTGATGAAAAATATGAAAAATTGAGTTATAATTACATTTTATGAGTATAATCTTTATCAAGTATTATACTCACATAAACAAAATAAAAAAAATATCTAAGGTTAAAAAAAATAAATAAATAAAAAGTAAAAAAATTGGGACAAATAAAATACTTGTTTTATTTCAACTTTACCAAAATTATTTTCCTAAAAGTTTCCCCAAAACCTTTACACCAAAATTTGGCCATAAAACATTTTCACTCAAAACTTTTCACCAAAACTTTTATTAATTTTTAAATATTTAATATTATCTCATCAATCCATAGAAAATTATAGCGATTACTAAGACTTTTATTGTGTCGGGACAATTATTTATGACATAGGGTGTATCTAAAACCTCTCTAGTACTCACTATGTCCTAATTTATTTGTCAACTTTTGATTTTTTAAATCTTTATTTTACAAGTTTTATATTAACTATTTTTTTTATATAATATTTGATGAAAAAATATGGTTTTAATTACATTTATGAGTATAATCTTTATCAAGTATTATACTTCATAAACAAAAAATCTAAAGTTGAAAAATAAATAAATAAAAATAAAAAATTGGGACAAATAAAATCTTGTTTTATTTCAACTTTCTAAAATTACTTTCCTAAAAGTTTTCCCCAAAACCTTTACACCAAAATTTGGCCGCCAAAACATTTTCACTCAAAACTTTTCACTAAACCCCCTCTCTAACAAGAGTACAAGACCACACATTTCCTAAAATTTCGTGACCATAACCAAACTTTAACCCTTCTTCTTGTTCTTCTTCACACTTGCTACCATACCTCCACCTCCTCACCACCGTACTAACCACCTACATAGTCACCGCTACCACCAACCTTGTCACCCATGCCATCTTTGTTCCTTTCTTTCTCGGGTATATATTGAGTTTTTATTGTTATTTGATTTTTTGGCAATTTCAATAGATAGCTTTGTTTTTATGCACCAACAGTTGGTTTGTTTTCTTTGTATAGCTAACTTGGTTTTCTTTTTTATTTTTTATTTTTCTTGTTGATTATATAAATATACTATGGGATAGATAAGTGATATGCTCATTGACTTGTGTTATTTTTTCTTTTCTTGTCATTTGCTCAACTTACCTGTGGCTTTTATTTTTATATTTGATGATAATTAACTTAATTTGGTCTTCCTTTTTACTATGTTTCTAATTTATGTTTATGCTTTGTTTGTAGATAACCGAAGACTAGAAGATCTTGGTTTGAAGTGGGACTCAAAGATACATAAACTACTAATGAAGGGTTGCGTATGTGGATATCGTTCATAAGCTTGAAGAATTTTAAGATGTTATAGTGTCTTTTGCTAATTTAGATATGATCTAGTTTGGATGTTGTATATATTGTAATGCGCTTTTATGATATTGAATATATCAATTTTATATACTATTTACCATTTTAAATTTGATTTAGTAAGGGTTTTAAATATGGGAAAACAAAATTTTGTAGAAAGCGTGTGTAGGGAAAGCAGTTACACTTTTATTAATAAAATCTAAATTACAATAAATAACATTAACGATAAATAAATAATGAAAAATTAAATACTGAACAGAATGTAAGCGGATAAACGATAATTAAATAAAATAATAAAATAGTCAAAACTTACTTGATCACCAATAGAGATCAACAAAGAAGACTAAAAGCGAGGCACGTGTTTGACACGCTTCCTTAAAAAGCAGTTCGCCATGCATTTAAGTCTCTGACCCAAAGCGATGAAGTTGTCTTGTGGACTTAACAAAGCGCGGAATTTCATCTTAAGATGCGTATTCCATATGTTGGAAATCAATAATAACTATTGATTTGATGTGTGTCAAACTTGTGGAATTAGGGTCTCTATTTATACACATAGACTCCTCTAGTTTACTCATCCACCGATGTGGGATTGAAAATAAACTACTTTTCCTCTTTGGGCATAGTCAGATGCCTAACTTTGAGACCCGATATCTCATTCACATCAACTCTATTTTGGACACATAAAGGCTTATTGCGAAGCTCTCTTGAGGAGAGCGAACCTACAAACTATTACTCATATATGTGACATATACATATAGATAATTGTGTCCAAAGTTGGTCAAAAGTCACTTTACCAACTAATTTTCCAACAATCCCCACATGAATGGAGATCGGTCGTAATACACAAAAATTACGATGAAATTCCAATAGTTGAATCTTGCAAAGGATAGGTAGGTGTGACCCTTTGAACCTTCCTTGTGAAATGCACTTAGCCTCTAGTCGTCGTTGAGCGATGTCTTTGAACCGAGTGCTTGCTTATGACAATACATTTCACAAGACTCTCCCTAACATTGTTAAGTCCTCATAGTCATGTTCATTATGGTCTTGAACATTTGCACGGTTCTGCAAGAGCTTTTAGGATTTGCGCCCCACAACTCTCTTCAAAGCGACCCTTCTCTCTCACATAGGTGATTTCATCTTGAATCATTAAAACATATGTTTTGTGATTTCATCTCGAATCATTATGCTTTGTGATTTCATCACGAATCATTAAAGCCATATGTTTAACCTCTCAACAAGTCACATTTGTTATAGGAATGGACTAGGAAGTTACAATGTTAAGTAACTCCCCATATTGACGTGACTTCCCCGCATTTATATGATTATGTTGTCTATTGAACCCGGATCTTGGGATCTCCATCAAGCTGGGTTAGGTTTTCCTTCATATAAACTCATTCCTTTAAGGGCTTTAGTCTCATTCCTTTAAACGACTTACTAACTAACTCTCTGCTTAAGCCTTTCGTAGCGGATCCGCGATGTTATCCATTGACTTTATGTAGTCAATCGTGATAACTCTAGTTGAGAGTAGTTGTCGCACCAATCAACATCTATGATGGATATGTCTCGACTTACCGCTTTACATTGTGATATGAGCTCGTCAATTTACAATTGACTATCACACTTTATATAGATGGTGGTTTACGGTTTCGCTATCTTGGTATGTCCTCTACGAATTAACGCAGATATCCGCATATTCTATAAATTTATCTCAAATGATAAATTCAAATTCCATCATAGATTTAGCTATAAAAGTCTGTTTGAAATACTTTCAAGATTTCCAAGACACGACTTCCACGTGAGTCAATACATACGCTCTGGTGGATCTAGATTCTTTATGTAAGAATCCATATTTGCATTACTCTATCATTAGATAGCGTTAGATATCTTCCAAAATGCAATATCGTAAGTATCATAGTACTTGTGTAATACTATTCAAATGGTCATCACTTGAATTCTTGGTATACTTACTTAACTTGATTATAACCACGAATCAAGTCTTACACACGTCATTAGACACATAAGGCGCCCAATATTCTCCGAGTATTCAAAATAGGCAACACCTCTACCTCTATGATAAATAGATTTAAAAGATGTCATTGGAGTTCTAGCTAGGCGGAATCCCCATTGAACCTCCCAAGAATATTGTCCTTATAGTGTTTTGACTTCAAAACAAATCCATTTGGTTTCATATGATCTTAGTTCCAAGAACCATATCGAGCAGCCAATGTAGTTCATGTCAAATCTTGACTTCAACATTTCATTAGTGGATCTGATCATCTTGTTATCACTTTCAGTGATAAGTATACCATCTATGTATAGACACATGATTACATATATACCAGCAATTATTTCTTTCCACAGACATCCGTTATTTTTAAATCCACGTTCTGACATGACGTGAAATTTTTTTTTGATGTCATTGTTTGGGAGCTTGCTTTAAGCCATATAATGACTTAACAAGCCTACAAACTTTGTTCTCTTGTCGAGGAGCCATGAAACCCTCGGGTTGGTTCATGTAGATTTCTTCTTCTAAATCTCCGTTTATAAATGCCGTTTTCACATCCATTTGGTGAACTTCCAAATTTCTTAAAGCGGCAATAGCAAGTATCATCCTAATCGAGGGTATTCGCGTAACAAGCGAATATGTATCAAAGTAATCAAGACTTTCTCGTTGTCTAAATCCTTTGATTACTAATCTTGCTTTATACTTGTCAATGGTGCCATCGGCTTTCATCTTCTTCATGAAGATCCATTTATAGCCTAGTGGTTTACAACCAGGAGGTAAATCCACGAGCTCCCAAGTATGATTTTGTAAAATAGAATATATTTCACTTTTAATGGCTTCTTTCCATTGAGGCCCTTCTGAGGAAGTAACCGCCTCTCGGTATGAAGTAGGTTCGTTTTCAACTATAAAAGAAACAATCGGGTCCAAACGATTTTTTGGTTCTTGCCCTTTTGCTTCTTCTAGGTTCAACCTCTTCTTCCTCAGTTTGATCTTGTCTCTCATCTTGGAGATCATTATCAACTCCTTTGTTGTCTCTTATCACGAACAACATTATCATCTTGATGTCTCTCATCATGAAAGACATCATCATTTAGTTTCCTCTCATCATGGACAACTATATCATCTAGTCTAGATGAACTTCCATTTTCCTCGGATAAATAAGGAAACATAGTTTCAAACAATGAAAGTTTTCCTTGATTCCATTATCGTATCTTTGTATATATAAAGATTTTCTGAATCATATCCAAATAAATGATAAGCACTCTGTAATGAGCATATCACAAAATATGCAATCCATGCTTTAGGTCCAATATATTGATCCTTGGGTGTCGGGACGGATAGACACCACCACATTCGTAGTACTTATAGGATGGTTTCTTCCCATCCATAGTTCATAGAACTATCTTCTTTTCCTTACGAGGATCTTATCTAAAAGATAAGTAGCCAATAAAACCGCTTTCCCCCATGCCATGGCTTAAACCATGACTTTAACAACATGGCATAACCATATATTTAAGGCCGCTTCTTTCCTATCAACAATTATGTTGTGGCGTATAAGGAGCAATAAATTTATGTCTTATTCCATGTTTAGCACATACATGAAATAGAGACATAGTCACCTCCAATATCACTTGAACCGCCTTGTTTTCGATAATAAGTTGATTCTTAACTTATTTGTATAGATCAATCTTGTCTATATCCTTACTCTCAAGTAAGTAAAAGTCGCAATATTTTGTACTACCATCAACAATTACGATGAAGTACCTAATTGCTACCGTAGTAGGTATCGATTCCAAATCACATGAAACTATGTGAATCAAGGGTTCGGTTAATTTTCGGTCAACCGAGTGAAAAGACAATCTTGTCAATTTGGCTTCAACATAAGTTTTACTTTTGTAATCCGTGTTCGTTTATTTAATTAAACAACGTATTGAGTTAAAATTAACATGTCCGAGTTGGCCATGCTATACATTCAAAGGATCAAATAAGCTAAATTCATACTCATTTTTATTAAAACAACCAAAAAATCGATTCAGCTTAAACATTTAATGAAGGGCATAACCCGTATCGACCAAAATTTTGTTCAATGTTAACTCAATTTTATTTGATTAAAATAAAAATAAAGCCAAATTTATTAAGCAACCATCCGACACAAGATTCCTCTGAATCTACGGCACATACAACGTGTTGGTTCACTAAGCTCTTTTTCACATGTGAATTTCAACATCACATTTCTTTTCCCTTGCTATTAGCGATTATAGAGTTGCCATAAATTGCATCTCTATTTTTACGCTACTTTGAAAGAGTTAACCAAACTCTTATCATCATACTCATGACATGATGCCCAGTGTTAATCCACCATTTTCTAATGTCGGATCCGCCTTGGCAACAATTTTCATTTCATTCGTGCCATTTAACCCATAGTTATGGCACATAAAATCGAATACTTTAAAGCATCTACCGTACACATAACTCGAGTATCGGTCTCCCTTTCATCAAGTTCGGGCCGGATCCTTTAGATGTCACTCATGACATTCGAACATTCTGTCTGAGATTCCGTTATTAGTGTAACACTAAATTTGGAATAATTAACAACTTGCTATATCACAAAGTGTTTCTTAACAAACACGATAACATCAAATTTTGTTTAAAACACTATTGTTTTGTAAGATCCATTATACAAAACCGCTTTTAAACAAGTCTTCGATTAAACAATTAAACAATATCGCATATTACATAATGTTTTTAAACAAAACAAATTTGTAATATGATTTTGTCAATCTTCTTTAACAATATCTTAATAGATCTCGCATCACATGGTATAATTCTACAATGAAACTCGACAAGGTTTCAAAATAGATTTACTCTTTCAAAGAAACTCAACAAGGTTTCTATAGATCTATTTTCAAATGCATAAAGTTTCAAGAACTATATTAGTTTATAATTAAACTCAACACGGTTTAAATAAGCTAAACAAGTCAAAGAAACTTTTCCACAAAATATGATAACGACTTGTATTTTATCGATTTTGTTTCAAACTAACTCATCTTGGTTTCAATAAACACGTTCTAGTAATCTAATAAAATAACAACTTGTATTTTATGACATTTGTTTCAAAGAAACTCCACTTGGTTTTAATGAATCGATTTCATCATGATTTTTAACCATGTTAATGTGGCGCACCAATTACATTCGCAAGATTCACTATGGTCACAAATTATGTTACCATCGGTTAACTTGTGAATATTTAAACACAAAAACAGTTAAAACTGTTAAAACAATATGGTGTCTAATAAACTCAACATGGTTTATGTAAACTTGTACCAAATATGATTCCGAGAAACACAAGCTTGGTTTCAATATAACATATGCAATAAACAAACTAAGTAAATCGGTTTGAAAAGAAACTCTTCATGGTTTCAATATAAAGCGATTCAATAAACTATTTAAAATCGTTTATAAATCGTATACCAAATCATTAATTAAAATTACATTTAGTTATAAAGCGATTTTCAAAGAAACTCAATCTTGGTTTCATTGGAAAAAGCAGTTTGTATAAAATCTGTTAATTATATAAATCGATTTTAATAAAAGTGTTTTAATTATGTTACACAAAATCTGTTTTAAGACCGTAGGGAAAGCAGTTACACTTTTATTAATAAAATCTAAATTACAATAAATAACATTAACGATAAATAAATAACAGAAAATTAAATACAAACAGAATATAAGCGAGATAAGCGATAATTAAATAAAATAATAAAATAGTCAAAGACTTACTTGATCACCAATAGAGATCAACAAAGAAGCACTTAAAAGCAGAGGCACGTGTTTGACACGCTTCCTTAAAACAGATTCGCGTATTTCCTGAGTACAACAAAGAAATGATAAGTTGTCTTGTCGGACTTAATAAAAGCGCACGAATTTCATCTTAAGAGATCGTATTCCATATGTTGGAAATCAATAATAACTATTGATTTGATGTGTGTCAAACTTGTGGAATTAGGGCCTGTATTATCTGAATAGACTCCTCTAAGTTTACTCATCCCACCGATGTGGGATTGAAAATAAACTACTTTTCCTCTTTGGGCATGCATGCGAATGCCTAACTTTGAGACCCGATATCTCATTCACATCAACTCTATTTTGGACACATAAAGGCTTATTGCGAAGCTCTCTTCGAGGAGAACGCGAACCTACAAACTATTACTCATATATGTGACATATACATATAGATAATTGTGTCCAAAGTTGGTCAAAAGTCACTTTTACCAACTAATTTTCCAACAATGTGCCAGGAAACATATTGTTGGTATTTTTTCATATACGTCGCTAAAGGTCTGTCACAACCCCCCTCGGAAATCTAATGGTAGATCAGTGAAATTTCAAAATGTTATTTTTAATACGATCCCGATGCCATGGCGTAGGGAAAGTATTGCAAAATGTTGTTTTTTTGTCACTTTACCAACGACCGGTCGTCGAGAATAAATGGGATAAGTTAATTACGTTTTAATTTTGCTAACTAATTACATGATTAGTAATATGTTGCCGACGACATCGTATTCATATATTTTCTACGCCAAAAACTTTGACCGAAAAACAATGTGGGTCCCGCGTTGGCGTCGGGAAGGTTAATCTTTTGTCGTCGGGAAGGACTTTCCCTACGAGGCTAAGCCGACTAATTGTTGGCTACGCCTTGTCGTCGGGAACGAACGACGCCCACGCCCCGTCGTCGGGAAGGTGTTGAGAAAGTCGTAGGCGGAAGTGTCGATTGTACTAGTGCATATACAATCAAAGAAGCATAGAAACCATATTCTTGCCTAAGAATGGTAATGCAAATTGCAAATCAACCATCGCTGGCATGATTAAGTGACATTTTAATCAAAATTAATAAATGTCAACACTCAACATCAAGCACCAGTATAACTAAAACAAACAAACAAAATGCATCATGAGATAAAGCATTATAGTCCCGTAATCAAGTTTTCATCTTGTAAATTTCTTGAAGTGTACAATCAAACATAGAAGATAAGTTTATACCACACCAACTTATGAACTTAAATTGCGTCTCAAACCCATTAAGAGTTGGAATATGCACATACAAACATATGAAGAAAAAAATCATTTTCGTAACATTATAACTACGAACCAGATTGTTATTTGCATCCAACATCACTTTGCTGCTTGCCAAAACACAAATCCCAAAATATATCTGATCCGCACGATATAAATATATGTCTGTGCAAACCTAAAAGTAACGAAATGAAATATTCTTGTGAGATCAAGATAGAATATTGTTGGGGATGAGAGCGAAGCATGTATGCCCGTTAAAGAGGGTTACAAAAGGAGGTTATCTATCGAGGTAAGATCTGGTTTCTGAGTGTAGATGATGAGAAGGAGAAAAACCCAGATTTGCATGGTTAATTTGATTTTGGGGAAAAACAGAGGAATTCATTTTTTAATTATAAAACAATATTAAACTTCAAGATACGGAGTAATAATGTTTTGCTTTTAGCACATTTATTTCGTAATTAGAAGGGTTAGAGCATCTAATATTAATTTTAAACCTTTTAATATTATAAATCTACATTCATTATGGTATAAACCTTTACAATTTTATAAAATGTCTTATAAAACAAAATCGTTAAATGTATTAAATTTATAAATAGGTTCAAAATTAGAACTTCTTCACGTCAGCATGGGCGTGAAATAAGAGCCAGAGTGTCGTTCTCTTTGGCTCGCCAAATGCTCCCAACTAGAACCAATAGCGCCGCCAAATCCATACCATCAACCTCGCCATTTGCATGCCAAAATGTTTTGAGCCATTTAATGGCTCACGCCAAATGATGTTTTGTTGCAGGCGGACCTCACGCTCTTGGTGCTAAAAGACATTTTTTTCCCGCGCAACCATATGTATCTCTGGTTTTGTTGGTGTAAAAAATAAAAAATCTATTATTTTTTTTGAAAATGGATCTTGGGGAAGATGGGTATTGGGAGTTGGGACTGATGATGGATTGATGGGGAAGACAAATACTGTATTAAATACCATCACTTTATAAGTTTTATATACATTAATAAACCTACACAATTTACCCTTTCACTTTTCAACATTGTCAAATTTTTGATTTAAATACTGCCTTTTTGTAATGTACCCTTAATATAAATAGTTAAATACCATCAAAGTTGCCGTGTTTCTGTATTTGTATTTGTTTTTGTTGTTCTTATTTATTTTTATTTTTATTGTGAGTGATTGGGTGTATTTGGTGGGGTATTATGTGGGACTAATAATAAGTTAGTGGTGTGTTATGAGGGAAGGATGTTTTAGTTATTGGTGTGTTATTAGGAGGTGTATGATGTGGTGGCTAAGCATCCCAAATAACGTGTTATTGGTATCTATGATACTTGTGCTCTAAGTTTCCACTATGGTTGAAATGAATATAAACCTTTTATATTTTAGACTTTTTCATAAACACATCATAGTAGATGCCCTTAGTACTTAGTATATACATAAGCCATCTTTATGTTTTTGTTCAATAAATCATTTTAGTATTTTATGGCTTTTTGTGTTATTGTATTATAAAAGTTGTTAATCAATTCATAATTGTATTTTTCGTTTTTATTCACTTGAGTCACTAACCCATTTGTATAGTTTTATAAAAGGAAATTTTAAATCACTTCACTAATCGGGTTTCTAAAATCAACTTATTACGTTTTAAAAATCTTCAAATCACGTGTTAAGTTATAGTATCCAACACGTTACTTTTAACTCAATTTTATAAGTTTTGTTTAAGATATGTTACTTTATACTACCTCCGTCTCATTCTTAGAAAATCAAACAGGACTACTATTTTTGGGACGGATGGAGTATTAACTTTCTTTATTAAATATTGGGTGTGTCTTATTGTCGGAAAATAAGATTTTGCTGCGTTTTGATTTGTCTCAATGTTGCAAAATCGTATACGGTAGTCGGGCGATCGACCACTCTGCGTGATTAATCGGTCTAGGCGGGATTAATCGTTGATTAATCGGATTGGCATTTCCTGCAAGTTTTGGGTATTTAGACCAAATTAAAGATCTTAACTAATTCCAAGCCTACTATGTTTCCAAACCTCAATAAAAGACTCAAATTCGATTATGAGGCCAATTGTGCGTTATAAGTGAAATAAACGATCCCAATTAAGTAGAATGCATAAATTATTATTTTTTAAATTTGATCGATTTGGTCGATTAGTCCAGATTTTTGACGGGTTAGTCCAATTTTAACCGATTCGGCGATTTTGGTGATTAGTGGCGATTTTTGCCTAGGCGATTTTTTCCACCGATTTTAAAAAATCAACAAGGTATAAGGCCTATTACCGTACCGATTTTTGCAACATGTTGTCTTATAACTTATCACATAAATACATAGAAATTTGTAAGATCGTGACCCGGGATGATACTTATTTTTAACTTGACTCAACTTTGTGCCATATTGTTAAAACTAGAACTTGAATCACATTTTACCGATTTTACCTTCAACGCTCATCGCTGCCATATCTCCTTACACACACCTCCATTCTTCCCGAAAATTACACCATTTCGCGCCATCTTGTTCGATCATGATTACACCCGTCTCATCCGTTTTCACTGCACACGGGTTATGATCGAACGAAATCGAAGATGCTACGATCCAATTGCGAAATGACGGTCACGTGACAAATAAACAAGACCGTTCTCACCAAGGTTTATACTGCTGCAACAAACGACAAATCTTCTATGATTTTCAACGTAGCGTAATGGGACCCGTGATATGACACGGGTAAGTTTCTCTTTCCTATAAAAACATTAAATTATAAGTTAAGTGTAGGATCGTGAATATTATGTTGTTTGATGATTCGGTGGTCTAGGACAATGATTAAACAAGAAAGCCATTTGAGAGATGAAGAGAGTTGAGAGGAGGATCTTTGAAAGAGTTGCTTAACAATTGAAAGGTTAGATTCAAAGCTACACCCCTTCCATGGATGGAAGGGTATTTATAATTACAGAATACGACCTCTATCGGCCTCGTGGATCGTGTATACAGTGGGTAAAGACCCGTCCTTCCTCCACGGTGATGCACTCGCTAAACTAAACTAATAACTAACTAATAAACCGATAAATAACGTAACTAATGATATGTCTACTTAGCTAACTTATGCTAGATAATACTTGGGGTGACCGACACTTCACTATGGATTTTTCTAATTCCTAACAATCTCCCTAAGGAGGTCACCCCATATTTTACATTTCGAATCATAGCATTCTATTTTATCTTCGGTCTTGAGCTCGTAGACTTTAATTCTTCACTTCGCAATCTTTGTGCTTAAGTAGTGCAACTTCAAAGTCCGCATTGATTTGTACTTTTAGTGGAGGCCTTTAACCGATCCACATCTTTGATGATCTTGAGCTTTCATTGAGATCATCGACCACGATCTTCTGGATCACCCTTTATTGTGTTGCCATCATGTGAAGTTGTGACTTTTGGACCGACATGCTCACACTTTTGAATCATGACATCTTTCCATCGAAGTGTGAAGCCTTCTTTGGTTCATGATATTTGCGCGACATAGCGAAGCATAGTATAAAAATATCGAGAACCGGGTTATGTGATACGCACCAGATCATGATTTCTTTAATTAAGTGGTTCTTTGTGAACATGCGGCTTTGGATTGACTCCTCAATTCGATCACCGCATCGTCCGGTGTACACCGCATCTGACGGTTAGCAATAAAGCGCACGAAAGTGTCTTTGATCACTTTCGTTGAATTGAGGTACACGACGCACGGTTCCCGTTGATCGATCTCAAATCTTTGCTGTGATCGTGTAGGATTCCTAAGAATCTCCTTGATGAGGTTTAATTCTGTTCTCGAACCGAACGTCGAAAAGAAGACAACACGGAGTGAGTGAACCCGAATTGAGATTCAGATTGATGAAAATTGATTTGAAAACAATCGTGTATTGCTTGAAGAAAGAGTTTTGCAATACTGACGAAGGTTTTATGAGAAAGATCAATTTTCAATAAAAATACTTTTGTATTTGAAAAGAGTACACATTCGACGTGCTAGGCGAAAAGAAGAGATTCGCGCATCGACGGTTTTCTAAAAGTATTTTCAATCGGAGATACTTTTGTGTTTGAAAACATAAGCACACATTCGACGTGCTAGAGAAAGAAGGTTTGCACATCGAGCGGTTTTCCAAAAGTATTCGTCAATTCATTTCACGGACCAAGGTTGATTCACGGTGAATCGCCCCATCTTTTCTATCCAGATTGTCACAAGCTTGATCTTTAGAAAAGATCTCATGTCACCCACCAAGAGCTTGTATGATGTTGGCTCTGAAGGATTTCCATCTTCATCGTGAATATTTTTACATATCACTCGGATGTTCCGGCAATACCACAAGGATAATGCGTAGGACTCTTAATATATACTTACTTTCCACATTGTGTGAAACAACAAGTCTTCAAGAATTTAGTGTCCTAATGAGATATTGTGGATGATCACTTGGCTCTAGACTCAATTGTGCACATTTGGTTCCTCTGCGGAGACTAGGGAAGGTCTCCTTTTTCAATATCAACAATCTCTAAGAGAAAGTCGATAGATAATGTGGGTTCCCGTGAGAATGAAACAAGCCCTTTTAAGAGGAACTTGAGTAGGCAGGGAAGTTTTAGTGCAGATCGTCCTTTGGGTCCATGACGTCTTGTCTTCAATACCGATGTTACCTTAGTAAACACCAGAGCATATGAATTTGAACGATTCACGCCCTAAGGTTGAATTATTGGAGGCTATTTCTTTTCACCCTTTTCATATTCATTTCTTTTTCATTCTTCACCCTTCAGTGCTTACCGAGACTTTATTACTAGAACCTTGTTGGGTTTATTCAGTGCTTAGCTCATCTCAATCCGCACTCTTCCCATATTCTCATTTTCTCCTTTTTCAATATACCTAAGGACTCTACACTATCTAGTGGATTGTCACAGGTGATCCTCCGATTCTACGGTGGATCGTGGGAGCGAATACCTAACCTCACCATCCTTATAACTCCATGCATAAAGTAAATTGGTCGGTCTTTTGGTATTGTTCTTTCCTTCATGAAAACCAATCGAAAAATCATTTGGAAAAAATCAAGGTACTTGTGATACGAGATCAAAGCATTTTGTACCTTAATAGTTTTGATCATTTTAGAAATGCTCCCCCTCAACATGTGCATTTGATATTGAAATTGTTTGGCACATGGAGGCAAGAGTTCTTTGAAATAATTTCTTGATCACAATTTCCTTAGAAAAAGCCATTTGAATTTCTTTGGTAAATTCTCCCCCTCAATATGTGCATAGGATTTTTGAAGTCATTTTTATCACATAGAGGCAAGAGTTAATTTGAAGCACATCCACAATCACAAGCGCCATTAAGAAACCATTTTAAAACTCAATCAAGGTACTTTATAAATCACTTCAAAAAGCTTTTTCAAAAAGCTTTCAGTACCTCGATAGTTTGTTTGCTCCTCAATATGTGCTTGAGATTGGCGTTGCTTTTATAGAGGCGACTATGGTTAAATCAAACGATCACCTTTTATCAAATTTCATTATTAAATCACAAATTCTCCCCGATCAAAAATATCAAACCCTTTGAGATTTTGGATCCCAAGTGATTTAATGGTTTAGAAAACATGGGAGAATATGTGGCTGGTTTAAATACTCATCATGTTTTTGGATAAATCCTCCTCCTCAACATGTGCATTGTGTATGAAAATCGTTTGGCACATGGAGGCGGGAGTGCCTTTAAGGACTAAAACCAATTCCATTTAGCAGATAAGAGATTTAAATCACGATCTCTCACGATCAAAAATATCAAACCATTTGAGATTGATCCCATCGATTTAAATCATTTAGAAAATTTTGGGAAAGAGCGTGGCAAAATTTAATTTTGAAAAATGACCGAGATGGACCAACTATAGACATTAAAGATTGTTAGTGTCGGTGATGATAGTTTTTAAATGATCTTTAAGTAAAATAAAACAATTTCACAATCAAACAAGCAAGAAAAAATTTCATTTTGTAAGATCTTTGAGTTTTAAAGAAAATCATACCATGACATAACATTAAATCTTTAGATCACCACTTATTGTTGTACAAACCGGAACTTTTGTGAAGAAATATTGTTTGAAAATATTTTATTTTAAATCACTCTCTCCTCGATCGATGTAATGATCAATAATTGAGTGACTTAGGTTTTGTTAAAAGAAGTCCCGTGATTTTCAAATTTTAGTCCAATTTATTTTCAAAACAATATTTTTCGATTTTCAAAACAATTTAATCAAATTATTTCAAAATTGTTTAAAATGAAATCCACACAAAGATACGTTAGGTGGTTGAGAAGCTTAAGCTTGTTGTTGCTTGTAGGGTTTGGAAGAAAACCCTCTGGCGCTGAGGTGAGACTTCTTCTTCGTTGCATTTTGAATATGGCGAGGTCAAATTAAGCTCCGTTTCTTCAATCACTTAGAAGAAACCATCTGCGATGCAGTGAGACCTCTTACGTTGCATTTTGCCAACTCTCCATAGAAGTCCAATTAAGCTCCGTTTCTTCATTTGTCAACCCAAGATATAGTTACCCTTCCTTCCGGCATCCAATCATCAATTGTGGGATCCGGATCGAACATTCTTATATACCAATATACCCATATCGTTAGTGAACACACATCTGATATATCGATGAGTCGACATCACCAAACAAAGAATCGACTAATAAAAGTCAATTCAACATATCAATCGGTTCATATAAGGTATGGGAATAATGTGTTTCATCAAATTATAGTCATCTAATCCTAACAATCATATCCTAAATTCCTAGTCCTTCGACATAGGCAAATATCATTTTTAATTAAGCACGTGGGATAATAAAGAAAGCCCGTTAGATGATATAGATTTGAAAACATTATACCCTCAATCAATTACTCATTTTTTTTGAAAAGGTTTAAAAGCGAAGTCATTGATTGAGTTTTCAATTTTACTAAAACTCGGAACCGATTGATTTTCAAGCAACTCATTTTCCACCATTTTAGAAAAACAACAAATATTTTTACGAAGAATTATAGACGGAAAAACATTTGTGTAGGAACAGCGATCCTTCGACATACTTTCCTCATTTTGTTTTAGGATAAGTGCACGAAATTTGTGAAAAGCGTTTAAGCGTTTGCTTCTTTCCTTCTTTGAGGAGCGGGTTGCTATCTCGAACTAATAGCAAACCATTGTTTAAGTAAAGGATTCTGATCGAAGTAGCTAGCGCAAGCCATTTTGAAACATGTTTAGAAAAGAATATTTACACCTCTGCTTTCGAACTTCATCTAAAGTCCCGTGCCATTATTGAATGACATTTCTAAGACCGTAGATGTTATCGATACCGAAGACATGTCTTGAGAAAACATATTTTGGAATTTTTCAAATTTTTCGATTTTTATGGATTTTGTTGGTTTTATATTTTCTATTTTCTTTTTGTTGGTTTTATATTTTTGTATTTTGTTTTTCGAATAAATATTTACAAGGATAGATAAGATGATATAGTAAAGAAGATGATGATCTGATCTTAGAGATAGGATATCAAGCTGACCCAGTTGTTGAAGAAATAATCATCTCTTAAACATTCACCACCAAAGCTTCCAAGGCTCCGAATAGAAGATAGAACATGAGCCTCGAGAAAAAAAGACTTTAGCGACTTCCCCAAACCGAAGATCCATTAGATGAGCAGATTCGAAGCTCTATTTCAAGCTTTTAAGAACGATAAATCCATGGCTCCTTTTAAGCGATAATTAAGGTTCTCCGATCGGGGTTATATCATCAACAAGAACAGACAACGTATCATCCCACTCTTTAAATTTCTTCTCATATTTCATTACCATCGAATTACGAACAATCCATTCCAAAAGTAGTCAAGAGACCACTTCCTGTGTAGTTGAAATGATGTAGTCCGCTCTTAGTATAATGCTCAAGAACTCTCCCGAATACACTGTGAGGGAATGAAGAACACCTTCCCATGTTCACATTTTTCTTCCCCGATGATCGTGTATGAAGCTCAAGAACCAGTATACCAATATCCAAGAGCTCTCCGAATACACATCATGAGGGAATGAAAACACCTTCCCATGTTCACATTTTTTCCCCGATGATCGTGTATGAAGCTCAAGTATCCAAGTATACCAATACATAAGGAATGAATAGCGAAAACATTGAAGAAGTCTGGCCAAGTCATCGATTATCTGCGCGGATGACAATCTGCGGATGTCAACTCGGGATAAGTGATTATATCTCGAATCAGCGATTAAGCACTCAAGTGAAACAAATTGAGCATCCCAATGTACACAATCTCTCTCCGAATGAATCACACACTTGCCTCTTTATCTTGAAACTTTCTTTTACATCACTTCCCAGCGTCGTTGGAATACTAACACTAAAAGCCTTGATGAGTAAAACCTTGAGTTCTCTGCGGTCATGACATTTGTTTTCCGGGATATCTTCAATCACTTAGAAGTATTAAGCTCATCAAGTTTACCAGCCATGAGTCAAACCTTGAGTTTCTCTGCGGTAATAACATTTGTCTTCCGGGATATCTTGATGACTTAAGTATTAAGTTCATCAAGTTTACTCGCTTTGTGATTAGATGTCTCTCTTCCCCTTCTTTGGTTTTGACACTTGAGTCATCAAATCATTATAAGCCCGTATACTAGAAATTTATTGAGAAGAACACTTGAACTCTTGTAAGAATCAACTTCTTTGAAGACTCTCTCGACTATTTTTATCAACCCTTATGTAGACAATTTGAAGTGACCATTTGAAGAAGAACACCCGATATAACATACTTGAAACGAAGTCAACATCCCACATTTGTATCTTAAGCTTGCACCTAATGATCGAAGAACGTGTAGAGAATTTATGCTTCAAGCAAATCTCTAAGTACTACCACCCAAAACAAAGTATGAGACATTAACACCTCTTGCGATTATCCACACCGTCATATCGTGTGACCTTTGAGTAAAACAAAGTAACTCCTAATAGTGATAGTTAACCGGGTCTTCAACCATCCACTTCATTGCTGGTAACTAGATAAACCAAGTATTCAACTCAAATTCTTAAGCCGAGCAAGTTATCAAATAAGAACACGCCTTTGTGAAAGTCAACTTCAATCTCAAATAAGTGATAAATGATTAACTCAAGTAATCAACTTGTGTCAAATGTCCAATACGAAATAGTCAATAACAACGTCTCGAGTCCTCGCTAAAGAATATGAGCAAGTCTAATTGGGGATTGAATCGACTTATACCTCTCTCCCATTAGTGCTCTCCCTAAACCGACAACTGCTTTGATAGATGCATGATTAGAAGAAGTCTTTAGATCGTTAAATGCAACTCGTCTTTAGTCTTCTAACATGTAGCGAGAAAATGTAGACAGAATGTGGACTCGACCTTCTTCAAGATTGTGCGGTTGGGGAATAGATAGTTAACATTTTCAACTCACACCAAAAAGCATCCCACCAAAAGCATCCCAATTAACTTACATCTTGCAAATCCCCTAACTAGAATCCTCCCAATCAAACAAGACGAAAAGATGTTCATCAAGGAAATCGACAATCGGGCCATAGCGAACACACAGATGGTAACACCAAACTACCAATCACATCAAACAAGAATGGAGAGATCGTTCGAATCATCATGTTGATGTATACGTGAAGCATTAACCGGGAGCACTTTGTCGATAAACTCATCAATCAGAGTGAAGATGTCAACCAAGAAGCTCTTAGAAGAAAAAACTCCATGTGAAGATGACTCGATAAGAAGAGGCTCGGTTCTTACATGAGTTTAGAGCCGTATGACCATTTATATTCTCAAATATCAATCAACAATGCAAAAATTCACTTCTTCTCCCCCTCAAGAATTGCATACGGAGATGCCATTCTTGACTAAATAAGTGAAAATCATCCGAATGTTCTATTCACACTTCTCTCCCATAAAATCAGCACATGATGTCGCCATCTTCATTATAATCGAGCAAGTGGAATGAGAAACAATCAGTGGTAGCCCGATTCACTTGATAGTGGCGCATGGAAAAAGTATGAAGCATGTTGATGAGAATGGTCATAATGAGAAGATTTCTCTTCTTCCGAAGATAATGCTAATTTGAGCGTACATTTCTTTTCTTTAGAGTACGAGGCATGAATTGTTGTGTTCATACGTCATTATGTTGAAGTCTGAGGCACGAGCGATGTGAACAGGCGTCATAATCTCTCTTTTCATCTACTCTTGGCAAACATATAATCAACCCCATTATCATTCAATGGGATCTTTGTTGTGACAAGCGATGGAAAACCCGATATGATGAATTTGACCTGAAGTAAACTACCCGAACTCGTGACTTAAACTTGCACATATGTAACAAAGAACGGTGCCGATTTCCATTAGCATCTCTAAGTACTCTCTATGTACTCTATACTCTTCAACCAACCAACCATCAAGTATAAGGCGTACATTACCTCTTGAAAATCCACAATTGAATGTGACCTTTGGCACTACAACGTAACTCCTTAAAGTGATAGTTATTTTGCGGTGGTATGAGCCCAATTCCCCAGTGGTAAAAGAAAAGGTAAAACACCCAACAATAACTAGATTTCCAAGTCTTCGTTTTTAATAATAAGCTCGAACAAGGATCATGAAGAATCTTCATCCAACCATCCCCGATACCTTGAGATACTAAGTACACTTGCCGTGATATTTCACTTCAACCTCAAATAAATAATAGTGAATTAACCCCGTTGTCACATCTTACGGTTAAAAGTTCAAATCTAGCCTCCTTTGACGTTTAAGTGAACTTTGATAATGCTTTTCATCCGACCATGGTTAAAGGCACATAACCCCGTAAAACATTGTAATAACCCAAGCGCCATAATGAAAATCCAAGCACACATCCAATTTATGAAATACGCCCTTTTATCCTTCTGCCGAAATAGAAACACGTAACACCGAGCATTCGAGAAGACCCCAAAATACGCTTTCCTTTCTCCAGATGGTTCCATCATCACGGATTTTACAATTCTATAGTTTAAACCGAGAAATAGTTTCTTTCCATGAGTTTACAAGAATAAACCGTGAGATAGATCCGATACGCTTTACTATTACCGGGATGTTTCCATTGTCACGGGATTTTACAAGTCTATGATTTAAACCGAGAAATAGGTTCTTTTCGGGATTTTACAAAATCAAGGCAGAACCATAAACAATGTCGGCTGAATGTGTTATGACAACTTTGGTTTCGGTGAATATCTTTTTAGGGAACATGCAATGGTTCATCAACGGTTCATTATCCAACATCAACATTATCATCAACCATCCAATAAACACTTTGGTAAACACATCATTCAAACATTCGTCGGCTAATGTTGTGACCTCCACGTGAAGTAAACCCGATATACCAAACTTGATCATGAAGTAAAATTCCGGTTTGTTACTTAAGCTTGCACTAATCCTCGTAAAAAGAAACGGTGTACCCAATGTACAAAACCTCTTGACGTATCCTCAACTGCGTAAGACACCGAAGTGATAGCTACGTTGTGGGTTAAGCGAGAAAGAATCACAACCGTAACTAAATAGCCAAGTCTTTATTACACTCGATGAATGCCAAACAAGTCATCTTCGCGGAAGGGTAGAAAGAAAGAAGGCGAAATAAGTAAACTTGCCCGTAAAACTTCAATTCAAATTCAAATAAGAAATATCGTTCGAGACAACCCCAGATCAACCTAGTTCAAGTATCGATTCAAGCAGTAACATAATATTCTTCGTGAAAATGTATATACCAAAGTACCAATCCTCATACCCCATTGAATCTCATCATCAAATCTAATATCACACAAATCTTTATTATCAAATCTCATGATCGAATCTCATAAAGTCCAAATCTCATAAACATCATAATATCACCATCTTCCAAATCCAGTTTGGATGCAAGCTTGGTCCAAATGAAATGATATACTCGTCCTCCAATATCTTCTCATTTTAATTGAATATTGCACTTTGGTCACATTCCGGATCATACAAATAACTTCAAGCTCAAATCCAATTAAAACTAGTTCACCTTACATATCATGCATACGTGATAACACGCATAATTGCACATCATCGATTAAGGATCAAATATTGGCTCATCCAAAAAAATAATAACACGATGCACCTCCCAAATTCACTTATGGCCCAAGATGAGATAAATCTATTGCAAGTCCAAAGACCAACCGTTCGCCCATGAGATCGACTCTAGCCCATATCTATATTCGCCCAATAAATCCGGAGCTTAACCTAAAAAATGTTGGTATATAATGACCACTTAATACATCCATGCCCTAAAAATTCTCATCTTAATTCCTCTCTCCACATATATACGCTACTATCCTTCCAAATTATGATCAAACCCTAAATAATCTCTCTAACACAAAAGCAGTCCGCCTCTTTCTGGTATAATCACACCCAGTTCAGAGGACAATCAGACTTAGAGAAAGCCACAGGGATGGCATGAGCTTGAAACCAACGCTACAGGGATGGCCATGAGACACGGTAGGTTTATGATATGCTCCTTCTTGTAATTATTGAGCGTTTAATGAACCAGATTAAGGAGTTAACAATGTTGTTACACTCCTTTTTCACATTCGTATAGCATCACATCATATGAATTGGTTCATTATATTATACCGACACAATGAGAGGATTCAACAATTTTGTTGCAATACTTTCTTTTAAGGTCGAAAATAATCAAAGGCGTTATGATCAATGATGTTGAAAAGTTCGTGTTTATGGACACTCGATGTTCTTGATATAACTTATATATCACACGAATTAAATATTGAGATAAATTAGTTTCCTTCGTCTTTCATTTAGACCGAACATGAAGGAGTATGAAACTAATATAGGTTATGTTCTATCTTCAATTTAATTCGGATATTTTAAAAAACATGAGATCGATGATGGATTTTCTAGGGTTTGAAGGGATCCGAAAAATGTTCATCAAGAAATCTTTAATCCATGACAAGGAGAATCTGAGATCTTTTATCATTTTGTTGTTATCTTTTAAGTTTAGACCGTGATAAATATAGTCTTGATTTGATGAGTCTCAGTCTAGCCGATCGTTGGTTTTGTTGGATCGACTTAGAGTCTTTTGTTATCTTATTTGAAAACTTTATAGGTGATGATGGTAATGAAACTTGAAGTTGTGATGTTTGTTTGACATTTGTTTTGTGGTCAATCATCTTCATCTTTCTCACTCGCATCATCAACACGCATCACTAACCCGCTTTAAAGAAAGCAAGTAGACAACTCGCATTATGAACCATATCTGTTAGCACTCAACTCGCATAATGAACCAATACACATCTTGGCAACTCGCATTGGCCAAAAACAAACAAGTCGCATTAAATAATGCGAGTGTACAACACGCTTCTTTCCCAACTCGCATGACCAACTCGCTTTTGACCTATATAGATGAAAACCCGCATCTTGTTGACTCAAAATCAAACAACGAACTCGCGATATGGCAAGTCGCTTAGTACAAGTTTACAACTCTCGCATCATTAAGAAACATGACGGTGATACATTGAATCGGGACTGGTTTGGACAACTCTCAACTCACATCAAGAAATAACCATAACTCGCATATAGGAGAATGACAGCAGAGACCATCAAAAGCGTGAGACAACATAACTTGCATATATAAAAACTAGCGACTTAACTTCAAAAATAGTTTTATCAACTCATAAAACCGATTCAACAGTTTATAACTTGTCAAAGACCAGATTCACAACATATACCAAAATAGGTTCCAAACCGTATAAGACATGTTAATATCACAACTACAAAAGCGTAGATAATCACCACAATCACATCAAGAAGCAACCAAACGAGTTAAACAACAACAAAACCGTAGCCAAACATCACAAACCACATATATAAAAGACCATTCAAATCACCAAAAACAACACAACCTTGGCTCTGGTACCAATTGTAGGATCGTGAATATTATGTTGTTTGATGATTCGGGTGGTCTAGGACAATGATTAAACAAGAAAGCCATTTGAGAGATGAAGAGAGTCGAGAGGAGGATCTTTGAAAGAGTTGCTTAATAATTGAAAGGTTAGATTCAAAAGCCACACCCTTCCATGGATGGAAGGGTATTTATAGTTACGAATACCACGACCTCCTATCGGCACGTGGATCGGTATACAAGATGGTAAAGACCCGTCCTTCCTCCACGGTGATGCACTACGCTAAACTAAACTAATAACTAACTAATAAACCGATAAATAACGTAACTAATGATATGTCTACGAGCTAACTTATGCTAGATAATACTTGGGGTGTGACACTTCACTATGGAATTTTCTAATTCCTAACATTAAGACTATAAAATTACGCATTGTGAATTTCTATAAATATGTACTCGTCCAGGTTCAAATAATTTATACGACTAAATCTTGCCTTCTCATCATGTCATTACAACGGATCATATCTCATTACGTCAATATCTTTACGACCATAAAATGTTTGATGTTTTAGCAAAGGTTAACAAAAGAGTTCAAATAACCCATAAAGATTCCAATGAACAT